>JZSA01003943.1:0-21004 GCA_000956155.1 Cotesia vestalis | reverse complement strand
ATTTTATAATTTTCAATCGAAAAACAACTATTTTTTTTATTTTTATTCAACTAATAAATTAAAAAATTCACTTTTCGAAGTTTTTTTATAGAAATATATTTTAACACCACTTCTTCAACACCGAAAGTAGTTTTTCTCTCTTTTTTTTTTAATCACGTTGTAAGTGGCGTGTAAAATTAGAATATGATTTCAGATTGAATAAGGATATACTTATAGTTAATAGAATGTATTCCTTGGTTTTTTGGAAAGACACTAAAATTTCGGAAATACTTAAAACTGAATATACAAAAACACATAAAAAATTTGGATTCATGGCTAAAAGGGGCAAAAAATATGAACAAGCAGATCTTATCAAAACAGCTCGTGAGTAAAATGAGCTCTTTATTTTATTAATTTCGCTCCAAACAATCTGATCTTACTACTTTGATGTTAAGAAAAATTTTTTGGATGTTTTTAAAATAAGAAATAGAAATTTGCGATGAGTGATTTCTTAATACTAATATTTAGGGCTTCGCTTTTAACACACTTTTATTCTCATCCCCTAACAGTATTTCGGTACTGATTTTGAAAAATTTTTATTTTTGAGGTTATAAAAAAAGTTTGCAAAAAATTTTTCTGGACAAAGAAGGAAAAGTTTTAAAGCACAAAGAAAAATCAAATAAAAATACAATTGAGGCTGATAAAAGTTTGGTAGGTGTTCAATCAATTTTTGAAAAATTTGATTCGTCAAAAAATCAGGAGCCAGCCAATCCACCATCTGAAAACGGTGCACAAAAAATCGTTGTTGAAGCTGTGATTGAACAACCTAATGTATCGTCAGTATTAAAGGTATTAATTATTGTTATTAATTGAGCATTTATACATTAATTGTCTATTCTAACGTAACATGAAAGGGTGCTTTTCTTTGGAACTACTTTTTTTTCACTCTCGGCCTGAAATTTTGTTGGAAATATTAAAGAAAAAAAAAAAAAACATCTGAAAATATAAGCCTTTAACATCAATATTAAGTACTCGCTCGTCGCGTGTGATGATTTCCCGTTCAAAATACACGTAAAATTTAATTTTTTTTCTTTTAAGGTATTTCTTTTTTATTTTAAGGTATTCATAAAATGTCTCTGATCTATAAAAAGAGAAAAAAAAATTAAAGTTTACGTGTATCTTGAGTGCGTAATCTCTACACGATGTGATTGAGTTCTTAAACATAAAAATGATCAAACAGTATTTTATCAAATAATTACTTTTCGATCCCAATAATGTATAAATGCTTCATTTGTTAGTTGATAGAGCTCAAAAAAATTACAAAACATTTCATTTTTGAGTTCCCAGAGTCTGATCCGTTTGTAATACACAAATTTTCGAGCATTTTAATCTTTAACGTTGCGGGAATTCTTTGATATGATCTGAAAGTTCAAACATTTTTGTACGACTCGTAATGCGAAGAATCATAGAGTACTTTACGATCGGAAAATTTTTATCCCCTCATTTCAACAACTATTTTTATTATGACACCCTTTTTAGTTCACGGAATCAAGATATTTTGCGTACTATTGTCAATGTAATTTAATGGAGATTAACTTCATACTTTTCAAAAATTTATTAAATGCAATAAAAACGGAAAAATAGTTTAAATAATTTCCCTGTCCGTTATGTATGAAACTCTGAAAACACTGTAACTTTCCAAAAACTTACTGACAAATGCAAATTATGTTGCTATCACATGATTTTTTCATGTTGCTACCACATGATTTTCATGTTGCCATCACAGGAATGTATCATGTGACAGCCCCTATTTTTTTTCGTGTAGGGGCACGAGCAAATTATCATCCTGTTATAGCTGTTTGATATTATTTTTCTTATTCACTTTATTTTATTATTATTTCATAATCAAATGAGCATTATGAGTCGTGCACTTTGGATTTTCAAAATTATTTTGATTTTCTGCCCAAGTATAACAGTTTTTAAATGATTCTTTCTTGAATTTCATTCAAGTTTCTTAAAACATATTGCAAAGAAAACTTTTTTACAAAAACAAAAAAAAATTTATTTTATTTTATTTTTTTTTATTCTGAAGGAAGTGAGTAAGAATAATCGATCCAATGATGTCTTAGCAAAATTGAAATTCGAGAAGAAAAATCCTTCTTTGCCATTAATTGAAAGAGTAAACGGCCGTAAGTATTTTATACTCTTGGTGGACACAGAAAAAAATTCTTTACCAAAAAAAATTTTTAATTTCCACTAAGGAAATTAAAAATTTTCGAAAATTGGGAAGTTATTAATTTTACCCCGTTTTTCGAAAATCGAGTTTTCATCATATCTCGGCATTTTTAGAACATACCGTCTTTCTAATTTTTTTTTTCTTCAAGAAAAGATTTTTCTATCATATTAAATCAAATTGGGAAGAAAATATTTTCCGTTCATTATTAATAGTCCATTTTCTTCTGAATAGTCGTTTTCTGGAACTCTTTATTTTTCTTACTTCAATTCAAACTCCCAATTTTATTTTATTTTAGAAAATTATGATGTTATTAATTCTATTGAACCAGCTGATCTCCCAATTTTACCTAATGAATCAATGAAAAAAAAAAAAAAACATTACTGTTTTGCAAAACGATCATTTTAAAAACGAAGTTCAGTATATAAATCAAGATAAAGTTATCTTCAAGATTGGTTGCAAGTTACCAGACTCAGATGTAATATAATTTAGTCTTAGTATTTTTCATATAAGTCAGTTTTGTTTGATTAAATTTATACAATGATATATTTGAAGCTATAAAAATTTTTAGATTTATTCGAAGAAATCGGAAGATCTTGGTGAAGAAAACTTAACAATTAAAAGGAAAAAAAAAAATATTCCTCTTATCGAATCTGACTCAGACGAAAGTGATTTACAGAACAAACATCAATTCAAAGATTCAGAATCAAAATCTATATCCGATAAGTCGTGCGGTAAGACGAATTTAAGATATGATGATATCTATTCTGATTCGGATTTAGATGATCGTGAAAAGAATATGGTAGAATGTGACAAAAGATCTGTAAGTGAATAATTCAATTATCGAAAAATTTATAATAGTTATTTTTGTTAAGAATGTTTAAAGTAAATTTTTGCTACTCTGAAAAAAAATTAACTTGACTCAAGAGAAAAATTCTTGTACCAAGAAAATTATTTTGAATAGCTTTAACGTCTTGGTTTGAGTAGAAAAAATCTTTAAATAAATTTCCTCTTCACATAAATGAATTTTACTTGATTCAAAATAATGAAACTCTTTAAAATGATTTTTTTGGTTCTAAAATTTTTAACTTCCCGCTAAGAAAATTTAAAATTTTCAAAAATCGGGAAGTTATTGTTTTCACCCCGTTTTTCAAAAATTGAGTTTTCATCGAATCTCGACGTTTCGAGGTCCTAGGAAGCTTTCCTGACTATTTTCACGATGATGTCCGTACGTCTGTGTGTGTGTGTGTGTGCGTGTTTGTGTAAATCTCTCGTAACTTTTAAACGGCTTGACCGATTTCATCGCGGTTGATGTCATTCGAAAGGGCTTCGCCAAACTTAGATTTCCTGTAAGTTGGAACCGATTCGGACCAGTAGATTTCGAGAAATCGCAAAAAAGTGACAAAAAAAGTTGATTTTTTCTTCATTTTTTTTTTAAATATCTCCGAATTGGCGGAACCGATCAACTTCAAAAACTAATCAGCTCTTAAACTTAAAATCCCGCACCGATCGCCACATAGAGCGTCAAAATCGGTTGATGCGTCCGTGAGATATCGTTGTCGAAAAAAATAAAAAAAAGTGTTTTTTTGTAATAACTCTGAAATTTTTCATCAGATTAATTTTTTTGCTGAAAATCATTTATAGAGCTAAAAAAACTACATCGATCGCCGCCAACCGCATGAGAAACGGTTGATTTATTAAAAAGTTATAGCAGTTTGAAAATTAGAAAAATCGTTTTTCATCGAATTTTGAGCTCGGAGAGCTCAAAATAACACATAAATTGTATTTTTGAGCTCGAAGAGATCGAAAACGTCATGAATGCGATTCTAAGCTCCTAGGTATGGAATTAGCGGGAAGTTACAGGGATGGCCTTCAGGGTCAACCGGTTTTCTAATTGTTTTCTTAAATAAAGTAAATTTTTTTGTCAGTATATACATTTTGATTTTAAATGAAACCGAGTATGCAGCTTACATATATACGTACACTTCTCACAAACATCGCACAGAAAAATTCAAAATGGGTTTCGAAAACTTGAATAAATTCTCCCTAAGAATTGGCTATTAATTTTTTGAAAAAAAATTTTTTTCAATCATTACTTAACTATATTTTTTACGAGGATTGTTTATTGATTTTTTGACAAGAAACTTTTCAATCATCACATGCAGGTTATTGATCTGTTGAAAGAGAAAAAATCTACCGATCGGGAAACAGATTCAAACAATTCAAACTCATGTTTAGAAGATGACACCAACAAGTTGAGCGACCAAGCTCCGTCTGAACCCAATCATGGAAATAATCCTCCATTCATTAGTAAGAAAAATAATATAAGATTACTCCTCAAATTGTCATAAAATTGTCCTCAAATTGTCATAAAAGTATCCTAAAATTCACAAGTGTCCCAAAGTTGTCATAAAGTAGTCATGAAATTGTCATAGAATTGTCCTATAGTTGTCATAAAAGTTTCATAAAATTGTCCTAAAGTTGTCATGAAAGTATCGTGAAATTCATAAAAATGTCCTACAATTCTCATAAAAGTATCATAAAATTCATAAAGGCGTCTTAAAATTCTCATTAAAGTTTCCTAAAATTGTCATAAACGTACTTTTTACAACATTTTTTTTTTGAGTAAGTGCGACAATATTTTTCGAAAAACCAAATTTTATTTCGGCTTGGTGTCATAAAGTTGTCATAAAAGTGTCCTAAATTGTGTCACGTTTAGGATCATAAGCTTATGACCCTTTTATGACAACTTTATGACAATTTTTTTTTACACGGGAGTAAAAATGAATGATTGTATCTTTTATAGCGTCTACTCTATCAAAATGAAATGCTAATATTAATTAAAATGAAGTATAAAATAAAAATTTTATTAATAACAATTTGTTTCACCAGGAAAATTAAGTGCTACCGAAGCTAAAAAAAAATTTAATAGTTTACGTGACACCTACCGTAAACTTATTCATGCAGAACATCGCGCTAGTGGTTCAGCTGCAGTACCACCTGGAGACCCCTGGAAATTTTACCATTGCTGCGAGTTTCTCCGTGATTATTGTTTATCAAAAGAGTAAGTTGTTTGATATTAAATTTGAAAAAGACTTGAACATCTCAACTCTGTAAATTAATTTATATTCATTGAGGGGTGTGATAGTCAATGATTTCTTTTTTTATCTTGCAGCACAATCAGTAATGTAACAAGGGAAAGTGTTGTTGAAGGATGTGCTGACTTGGATTCATCAGTCGATGGCAGTTTGAGTGAAGCATTTGAAGAAGATCCTGGAGGGAGCCAAGCTAACGGTATGTATATATGACACATGAATGTATTGAGGAAATTAATTTCAAAAATTTTGACTTGAGGCTTTCAGCTGTGTCTTCAAGATTAACGCAATATTTAATAAATCAATATCAACATAATGAGGATACGTTTTTTGTTACAAGTATGTTCGTTTCGGTGATATAAAAATTAATTAATTGTTGTCTATTTCAGGAATCGCGAGTAACAGTAGAAAGCGTCGAAGATCTAATAAAGACGATGCGATTGATTCTGCAAGCGCCTTGAGTCGTATAGCCGATGCTTTGTGCTGTGAAAATTTGCCTACAACGCTACCGGAACCGCCAAAAATTGATACTGTTGGCGCATTTCTTATTGGATTAGGCAATCAAATACGCCAGTTACCACAACCAGTACAAACAGATCTTTTAAAACAATTGACAGACATCGTTTATGAAGCTGTCAAGCGGAATCAATAAGATCTTTTAAGATTACGAGATGAAAATAAATAATTAGATTAAGGAAAAAAACGCAATACTATAAGTTACATTTACTATTAATATTAAATTAAACCATATCACCAATATATGTGTTCAGTATTTTTTATTGCATACTTTGTAAAAAAAAAAAAAAATGAGTACACGGAAGTGACCAAAAATAAAGAAGATAAAAACGAGTTTAATCCAATTATAACTTTTATTCTGTAATATTATTTTTACAAAAAATTGTGACGATTCCGATCCAGTTAAGCCGTATGATTGTTATTGGTATTATTATTTCAAATTCACAGTGCAAGAATATAAAACCATACACATTTAAATTATGTAGTAATTACATACCTAAATGAAAAACTCTGATGTATGTCTTGCAATGAAAAAGTAAATTATATTTAAAAATAATTTTTACAATTAAAATTTCAAGTTTAAAAATACATAGTTAGATTTTTGTAATATTTACAATTACTTGGAAATAATGTACAATTGATCAATTATTAACAGAATAATTTGGAAAAAGTGTAATTGCTTATGCTATGTTTTTTTTTTTATTTTTTATTGACATTATATTTATTTTTTCTTTCTTGGAATAAATGATATTACAGAAAGTTATTTCAATGTTCAATCATACTGCCAAGGAACAGCTCCTTCTGCATTAAAATAGTCACAAAATTCATTGCGAATAGTTACTGCGGCTCGAGAACTTAAATTATTCCCATGAATTCTTGCATCTTGGAGTGCTGAATGATTTCCAACTTCATCTCTCCAGAGTCCCGGAACAAAACCATTTTCTCCATGGCGATCTACCATATTTTCTTGTATGTAATTATTATCTTCATCTCGTTTGCGAAGCCAATTGTGAAGACAAATAATTGCTTTCACTATATGAGTTATATTGTCCACTGTAGCTTCTATGGGCTTCTTCAAGATTCTCCACAAACTTACGAGTAAACCGAAGGAATTTTCTCCGAGATAGAGTGGTAATTTAAAGTCACTTTGATTTAAGCTATGGGGCCAAGAAGGGACCTTTTACAAAAAAGATTCGATCTAAGCACTTAGGCCGAGATATAGTGGAAATTTGAAGACTTTTTAATCTTAACTATAAGGCCGAGAAGGAAACATTCACTCGAACAATCTGATCTAAGCATTCAGGCCGAGATAAAGTTAAAATTTGAAGTCACTTTGGTCTTAGCAATCCGGCCGAGAGGGAAACATCGGATTAAAAAAATTCAATTTTATAATATAGGCTGAGACAGAGTGATAATTTTGAGTCACTTCGATCTTAGTTAAAAGGCCGAGAAGGAAACATTTTATTAAAAAATTGAATCTTATCATTCAGGCCAAGATAAAGTAAGAATTTCGAGTCCCTTTCATCTTAGCTAATGGGCCGAGAATGGACCGTTTACAGAAAAGATTTGATCTAAGCATTTAGGCCGAGATAAAGTTGGAATACTTTTTTGGAATGAAGTTACTTTGATCTTAGATATAAGGCTGAGACAGAGTGAGAATTCCGAGTCACTTTGATCTTAGCTTCGAGGCCAAGAAGGGATTGTTTACGGAAAAGGGTTGATCTAAGCATTCAACCCGAGATAGAGTGGTAATTTAAAGTCACTTTGATTTAAGCTATGGGGCCAAGAAGGGACCTTTTACAAAAAAGATTCGATCTAAGCACTTAGGCCGAGATATAGTGGAAATTTGAAGACTTTTTAATCTTAACTATAAGGCCGAGAAGGAAACATTCACTCGAACAATCTGATCTAAGCATTCAGGCCGAGATAAAGTTAAAATTTGAAGTCACTTTGGTCTTAGCAATCCGGCCGAGAGGGAAACATCGGATTAAAAAAATTCAATTTTATAATATAGGCTGAGACAGAGTGATAATTTTGAGTCACTTCGATCTTAGTTAAAAGGCCGAGAAGGAAACATTTTATTAAAAAATTGAATCTTATCATTCAGGCTGAGACAGAGTAAAAATTTCGAGTCACTTTGATCTTAGACATAAGGCCGAGACAAATTAGGAATTCCGAGTCACTTTGATCTTAGCTACAAGGCCAAGAAGGAATTGTGTACAGAAAATATTTAATCTAAGCATTCAGGCTGAGATAGCGTGGTAATTTGAAGTAACTTCGATCTTAGATATGTGGCCGAGAAGGGACCATTCACAGAAACGATTCACTCTAAGCATTTAGGCCGAGATAGAGTGGTAATTTGAAGTCACTTTGATTTTAGCTATAAGGGTGAGAAGGAAACATTCGATTAAAAAATTTAATCTTATCATTTAGGCTTAGACACAGTGATAATTTCAAGTCGATTTAATCTTAGCTATAAGGCCGAGAAAATAACATATTAAAAAATTATATCTTATCATTTAGGCTGAGACATTGTGATGATTTCGAGTCAGTTTGATCTAAGCTAGAGGGCCGAGAAGGAAACATTTACGGGAAAAATTAAATCTGATCATTCAGCCGAGACATTGTAAAAATTTCCACTAACTTCGATGTGAGCTATAAGGCCGAGAAGGAAACATTCGATTGAAAAATCAAATCTTATCGTTTAGGCTGAGACAGAGTGATAATTTCGAGTCACTTTGATCTAATCTATAAGGCCGAGAAGGATACATTCACTTAAAAAATCAAATCTTATCATTCAAGCCGAGCTAAAGTGAGAATTTCGAGTCACTTTGATTTTAGCTGTGAAGCCGAGAAGGAAACATTCGATTAAAAAATCAAATCTTATCATTTAGGCTGAGACAGAGTAATAATTTCGAATCACTTTGATCTTAGCTATAAGGCCGAGAAGGAAAAATTCACTTGAACAATTTGATTTAAGCATTTAAGCTGAGATAAAGTGAGAATTCGAAGTCGCTTTCATCTTAGCTATAAGGCCGAGACAGAGTGAGAATTCCGAGTCACTCTGATCTTATCTACGAGGCCAAGAAGGAATTGTGTACAAAAAATATTTAATCTAAGCATTTAAGCTGAGATAGAGTGGTAATTTGAAGTAACTTCGATCTTAGCTATTTGTCCGAGAAGGGACCGTTTACAGAAAAGATTCAATCTAAGCATTTAGGCCGAGATAGAGTGGTAATTTGAAGTCACTTTGATTTTAGCTATAAGGGTGAGAAGGAAACATTCGATTAAAAAATTTAATCTTATCATTTAGGCTTAGACACAGTGATAATTTCAAGTCGATTTAATCTTAGCTATAAGGCCGAGAAAATAACATATTAAAAAATTATATCTTATCATTTAGGCTGAGACATTGTGATGATTTCGAGTCAGTTTGATCTAAGCTAGAGGGCCGAGAAGGAAACATTTACGGGAAAAATTAAATCTGATCATTCAGCCGAGACATTGTAAAAATTTCCACTAACTTCGATGTGAGCTATAAGGCCGAGAAGGAAACATTCGATTGAAAAATCAGATTCGAACGCATCCTTTCGGATTACCACAAACAGAAGTTCTAATTAAATTTTCAAAATTCTTTAACTTTTCAAAAATTTTGGCAAAAATTGTCACTCAAAATTCATAAAACGGAAATTCTTTACCCTTATGAACTGATCGATCCTTTAAATACCGTCTTTATTTTAAATTTCTTTCAATTTAGGGCGTTGGCTCATAAAGTTTTAAAATTTTTTTTTATTTATTCCGAGTAAAATATCGTTCCATTATTCTATCGTTAAATTCTTGCATATAAAATTTCTTTTGCTGATTCAGACATTCCAGTTTATTAATATAAATTGTAATCCGACTCTTTAAACTCACCGAGTACTTTTACTATTAGTTTTGCTAACGCAAAAATAAGCTCTTAACTTTCGAAATATTATTAGACTAGGGCGTCGGCCCTCAACAAAAAAAAAATATATTTTTATTTGCTTTAAAACATTATTTTATTCATCCTTTCAATATCATTTTATTATTTTAATATTAGACTGTTGCATTTAAAAGAAAATTTTGCTGACTAAGACTTTTAGTCCCTTAACGCGTCATTTGTAGAAAATACCCGTTGCAACACACTCAGCTATCGCGTTTCAATTTTGCTGACGCGAAAAATTCTTTTCAAGTTCATCTTCATCTTACTATTTTTATCTTATTATTTTTATCACATTAACAGCTGTGAACCAGTGCTGATTAAACTCTACGATTTACTTACGGGGTTCTGCTGCAATACCAGCAGTTCTTTGACCCGAAGGTCATTTCGAAACACCTTGCTGCTGTTTTACGAGCAACGAGGATCGTTCTCGAGATCGATTCTTCGATTTAGTAAATTGTAGGTTTATTCTTTACACCCTTGCGACACAAAATCTCCCTCTTGGAATTTTGCTGCTGTCTATCGAGCAACAAAACTCTATTGGAAAATTTTGCGAGCCACACAACATTAACAATTTTTTTTTGTTTGTTTATTTTATTTATTTGTTAAAACTATATTTCCTTTTCCCAATCTTACTCAAACTCGTGAAGTGCTGACTATAGCACGAATAATAATATTTATTGATGGTCCGACATTCGCGAAGCGGTTTTAAATTTCAAATCCGAAAAGCTTACTCAGACTTCTTCAACGGTCAAATTTATCACCGTCCCTTAATAGAATCACGTTATTGGGAAGATCCTACCTTCGTTAACCCGTCCTCTTCAGTCATAAGGAAAAGGAAATTCACAACTGAGAGTGAACAGAAAAATTGTATTAAAACACCGTTAAACGGGCCTCCTTCAACGAGTAAAGAGAGAGGACCGGTTCCAAAGCCGAACAACGCGATCCCTACTGAAGTATACACCAAAGTCGTTAATTGGATAAATCAGATCCCAGTCATCCAATTAAATTGTCTTGTCGACAAAACACCATCTAAGAAGCCTAGGATAATAAGTAACATCCCAGCCCCAGTTGGACTGCTGTCTATCGAGCAACAAAACTCTATTGGAAAATTTCGCGAGCCACACAACACTAACAATTTTTTGTTTGTTTATTTAAAATTTGTTGGTTATTTTATTCATTTGTTAAAAACTATATTTCCTTTTCCCAATCCCACTTGAACTCGTGAAGTGCTGACTATAGCACGAATAATAATATATATATTGATGGTCCGACATTCGCGAAGAGGTTTTAAATTTCAAATCCGAAAGGCTTACTCAGACTTCTTCAACGGTCAAATTTATCACCGTCCCTTAATAGAATCGCGTTATTGGGAAGATCCTACCTTCGTTAACCCGTCCTCTTCGGTCATAAGGAAAAGGAAATTCACAACTGAGAGTGAATAGAAAAATTGTATTAAAACACCGTTAAACGGGCCTCCTTCAACGAGTAAAGAGAGAGGACCGGTTCCAAAGCCGAACAACGCGATCCCTAATGAAGTATACACCAAAGTCGTTAATTGGATTAATCAGATCCCAGTCATCCAATTAAATTGTCTTGCCGACAAAACACCATCTAAGAAGCCTAGGATAATAAGTAACATCCCAGCCCCAGTCGGACTATTCAAGTTACCTCAAATCCCCAACTCGAACAAAACCAACAGCAATGGCACCTCCAAATCCAGAACAACTAGCAGCAGCAGCAGCAGAGCGGGCCAGAATCGAAGCGGACAGGATCCGCAGAGAACAGGAGCAAGCCCACAATGAAGATAATCAGCATGGAGTCAAACTATTCGATCTCACTCGGACTGAACCTGATAAAGATTATTACAAAATCACCAAAGAGATGGAAGAGGCTCTTCCCACGTTCACCGGAGACGGAGATGTCAGCAATTACACCCAGAGAAATTCCCAATATCGAACTCCATATCAAAATCCAAATTTCCTTGGAAATTATAATCCCTCCTACAAACCCTACACCCCCCGTGCACCCTACAACCCCCAGTATAATCCTCAATACTCCCCTCAAACTAATCCCCAATATTCTTCCCAAAACCCCGAATATTTTCCTAAAAATCAACATCCCCAATACCAAAAAACAAGAACGCACGGAATAGTGCAATCAACACAACAAGGGGCACCTCCAGTCGCCCCAGCAGCAATAGATTCCGAGCCATCACCAATACTGATTGAGAGGCATATTAAGAGCTCTGAAGTCTGCAACTGCCCAACCTGTCCGAAGAAAAAGCTTAACAGGGAAGAAGATCCTTTAGAACCTCCTTTAAACTTGAGGGGCGCTCGTCAGACCGAGGTAAAGACGAGCCAGCCCCAACTACCTCGACAAATGACGGCAGCCATGTACCGTCAATACAGTCAGTAAATGGAATCGCCCTAGTCACCGGCCGAGGACCAGTAATCGCAGTTAAAAATCCTAAATTTTTCAACTCCAACTGCGAAATACTGATTGATTCCGGAGCAAACTACAATTTCATCAGCATCGAAGCCTTAGCAGATGACGCCACCTTCACCTGCGAAAATCTCGGACAAGTGGGGGGGATTGGAACAAACAAACAACCGATCATCGGCCTCGTCACACTCACCCTGTTCGACAAGGCCATCCCGTTCCGGATAGTACCTCGCAGACTAGGAGGCTATCTAGCCATCCTCGGTAGCGAATTTCTTGCCAAAGAACAAGCCAACATCTCCTTTTATTGGCATACAATGGTCTTGAGAAGCCAGCCCGTTCGGCCGATCCCATTCATCATCAAGCGAGGATCCTGCGAATCTCAAATACTCGCGGTAGGCGGTGGCCCCAAGATCGAATTAGCATGTCCGCTCCTACTCGGAAAATATCAACGCTTCATCATAGACACAGGAGGAGACGTCACAATCATCAATAAATCAGCTCTTCAGCCTGGAACTTACATAAACCCGAATAACCGATTAATCGCACGGGGAATCAGCGGCGAAGCAGTAAAAACGCTCGGTACAGTCGAGTTAAAAATTTTCGGCCTACCAGTTCAATGCCAAGTAAGCCGAGAAGATCTACCGGTCCCTGGAGTGGGGATACTCGGAAACGACTGGTTAGAACATGAAAAAGCCGAGATCTCATATTACGAACAAACTCTCACCGTCATGGCTCGACCTCTAGAACCCATTCCTTTTAGCCTAGACATCTTCGAACTATCTATCTTTACCGTACCTCCTAGAACGAATATGTTCACTCCAGTTCCCATCAAAAATCCTTTTAAATCATGCTCGTTATCAATAGTTTCACTAATCTCATTTACAATATTATTTATACTATTTACAAAGTACTTATTAAGTTCATTTACCATTTCATTTTTATTTTTTATCAATATATCATTATAATTATCATAATAATAATAATAATTAATGTAAATGTCTATAGATCACCAAAAAATCGTGAGAGTGAGTTTAACGAAAATATGGTTGAGTTATTAGAAAACTATGTTGATAAGGGAAAACTTATAACAGTAGGCGATTTTAATTTAGATGTTGGCAGTGACAAGGATCGTTATGCGCGTAATTCCGTCAATATATGTGCCTTACTTGGACTTAAGCAACTTGTCAAAGTGCCGAAGAGATCAACATTGACGTCGGACACAATAATTGACCTAGTGTTTTCAAATGTGGATTTATGTATCGATGTGTTATCTACGCCAAGGGTGTCTAATCACAACATTATTGTTATAAATTCAGATTTAAATATTGAACCAAGTAAAAATCTTAGAGTGACAGAAAAGAGAAACTTCAACAAATTTGATCCAAACATATTTTGTGATATTTTATTATTATTATTATTATTATTATTATTATTGTTATTATTATTATTATTATTATTATTATTATTATTATTATAATATATTAATGACGATATAGATGTAGTTATTAATAAATTTAATAGTAGTATAACATATGCTCTTGATGTGGTGGCACCAAAGACAGAAAAAATTTTTAAACCTAAATGTTATGATAAAAAATGGATTACAAAAGAGTTAATTGAAAAAATGAAGGAAAGAGATCGATTATTCTTTGTATCTAAAAAATTCGGAATAGAAGATGATATCAATAATTATAAAAGACTGAGAAATTATATTGTAAATGAATTAAGAAGGTGCAAAAGAGAACATAATGATAATACTATAGATGCAAACAAAAATAATGGAAAAATTCTTTGGAGAGAATTAAAAGAACTGATAGGAAGTAAAAAAGCTCAATCTAATATTGAGAGTATTGAATGTGATAATAAGATTATAAATGATAATTTAGTAATCTCCAATCAATTTAACCATTATTTTATTGATAGTATTGAAAAAATTATTTATGAGATAGGATTTAATCGATTAAAGGATGAAGTTAGTGATAATAGTAATAATCAGAAGTGGGATAGTTTTGATAGAGTGTATGTAAATGATTTAGATAAGATTATACAGAGTTTGGATAATAAAAAAGGATCTAATAATGATGTTAATTCTGTAAATTTAAAACATTTATGGAAGTTTGATAAAAATAGTATATTAGAGATTATGAATAGATCATTAGAATCAGGTGTTGTACCTGATTGTTTGAAAGTTTCTAGAATAATACCGATTCAAAAAATAAAAGAGAGCATAAAAATAAATGACTTTCGACCAATAAATACATTACCAGTATTAGAACAAGTATTAGAGAGTATAGTAAAATCACAGTTAGATGAATTTATTGTTGAAAATAGAATATTGAACGAGGAACAATCTGGTTTTAGAAAAGAGCACTCATGTGAAACAGCCATGCAGTGCTCCTTGATAGACTAGAGGAATGATATCGATAATGGGTTATATGTAGGAGTCGTATTTATTGACTTTGCGAGAGCATTTGGAACGATAAATAGAGATAAATTGTTATCTATTTTAGAAAAACTGGGAATTGGTGGAAATGTGTTAAATTGGTTTAAGTCGTATTTAAATAATAGGAAACAGGTGGTACAATTTAATGATTGCGTATCTGATCACAAAATTGTCAAACATAGAGTACCTCAAGGGTCTAAGTTGGGTCCACTGTTATTTATAATTTATATAGATAATGTAATTAGTTTAATGAAAGATCAGGGTATTGAGTGCAAACTTTTTGCGGATGATATGAAATTGTATTATTCTAGTAAAGATGAAAAAGAAATTGAATGCAAATTGAATACAGGATTATTAAAACTTTCAATATGGCTCAAAGAACATCAACTCAAAATAAATAAAAAAAATACTGTATTTATGTTGCTACATGATGTAAGAAAAAAGTACAAAATAAGAAGTTGCAAAATTAAGATAAGCGATGAAAGTATTGTTAAAGTGAGCGAAACCAAATATTTAGGTGTTATAATAAACAACAATTTAACATTTCAAAATCATTTAATTGAAACTGGAAAAAAAATAGCAAAAAAAATAATATAATTTATCGATTAAATAAGTCAGTAAGTACATGAACAAAGAATACCATCTATAAAGCAATAATTAATCCCCACTTTGACTACTGTGCTAGCTTAATGATAAATTACAATCAAAGACAATTAAATGTACTGCAAAAAATCCAAAATAGAGCTATGCGTATTGTATTAGGTGTAATAGATATACAAGGACAAGCAAAATATTAGCAGCATTAGGATGGATGAGTGTTGGACAGTTAATGGTGTACAGATGCTGTATATTGATACATAAAATGAAAATAGGGCTGGCACCTTCTTATTTGGTAAATAAAATCTCTTTTGTTAGTGAATATCATGATTATAACACTAGATAAAGAAATGAAGTACAATTTAAATTTACAAGAACGCACACTGCAGAAAAGTGCTTAATTTATCGAGGGTTTATATGGTACAATCACCTCCCAATAACAACAAAAAATGAAAAAAGACTGAAAATATTCAAAATAGATCTAAGAAATTTCATAAAAGAAAATTAATAAAAATTTATATTATCCAATGTATGATTACTTTTTATGTTTATATGTATATGTAACTAGCAATTTGCTAATAATAAAGTATTATTATTATTATTATTATTATTATTATTATTATTATTATTATTATTATTATTATTATTATTATTACAGCCTACCTAAATGGTACATTAAATGAGGAAGTGGTCATGACGGTCCCTAAAATGCTTCTGGAGATGCTGAACGAGATTGTGTCCAAGGAGGGCAGAAATTCCGATATAGGCGTCAAAGCCGTAAAAATGATAAGTGATTTACGTGACGGTGGCAATGCGTGTAAACTAAAGAAGGCTTTATATGGATTGAAATAAGCGGGTCGTCAACGGTATGAAAAACTTAGTCAAAAACTTTCGAGTTTCGGTCTAAAGCCCATGAAAAATGAGCCGTGTTTGTTCGTCGGTGAAATAAGTGGACATCTTGTGTATGTGCTTGTTTATGTAGACGATTTGTTAGTAGCGTCACGAAATCACGAGTCTGTGGACGTATTAAAACGACGACTGATGGAAGAATTTGAGATAAAGGATCTTGGTGTTGCAAAATATTGTCTGGGTCTCGAGATTATTCAGAACGAGGGCCAAATTGTACTTGGACAGACAGGCTATGTAAAGGGATTATTAACACAATATGGGATGATTGAATGTAATCCGGTAACAACGCCCTCAGAAATAAATTCACATTCTGTTGGCATGAATGACAGTGAAAAATGCGAAAACTATCCATATCGAGAATTAATAGGGGCACTTATGTATCAATCAGTGGCAAGGTGTCCAGATATTGCGAACACTGTGTCCAGACTAGCTCAGTTTGTTGAGGAACCACGAAAATGTCACTGGGTAGCCGCTAAAAGAGTATTGAGATATCTCGCTGGTACTTCAGATTTCGGACTTTTGTATACAAAGTATAATGAGCCACTGGTCGGGTTCACCGATGCTGATTGGGGTGGATGCAGTGTAGATCGCCGGTCTTACACGGGCTATGTATTTATACTCGGTGGAGCTGCTATTTCATAGAGATCTCAGAAGCAACGCTCAGTAGCATTGTCATCAACTGAGGCAGAATATGTTAGTATAACTGAAGCGGCAAAAGAAGCCATCTATTTAAGGGCCCTACTGTTAGAGTTAAATCTTGAGAGTTTCGCGAAAGTAACGATATTCGTAGATAATCGTGGTGCACAATTTCTTGCGAATAATCCAATCTTTCACGCTCGTACAAAACATATCGACATCAGATACCACTTCATTCGAGATGCAATGAGAGACGAGCTATTTCAATTGAAGCACATTCCTACAGGAGAGATGGTTGCTGATGTATTGACCAAGCCGTTGAGCCGTGTGAGTCACGAAAAATGTTTGTATAGTTTTGGATTTTGTACTTACTAGTATGTGCATATTGAGAGGGCGTGTTGGACATAAGTGCAATACGCACATCTTGGTGTCATGATTTGAGTAGTGGGGTTGATGATTCATCCAAGGGAGGAATGTGCGTACACGTTAATTATAAGTTAGTTCTAATCTATGATGCTTATTAGTAAGCATCGAGTTTACTTTTGAAGTTAGATATTAATAAATACTACCAATATTATATACATGAATTATCGCTTCTTCTTATTAATATAACCTCATCACAACATTATTATTATTATTATTATTATTATTATTATTATTATTATTATTATTGAGATACGACTTATGGGAATTCGTGGACGGCACAAGGCCGGCTCCTGAGGCTGGCCAGGGTGAAAGTGCGATAGCTGGCGCAGCGGCGCTTCAAGAATGGCTCAAAAGAAGACAAGAAGGCGAAGTCAGAGCTTGTGATGGCTATTCAACCTACTAAACTACATCATATTCGAGGATGCAACACTTCGCGTGAAGTATGGTTGCGTTTGCAGTCTGTATATGCGTCGCAGGGTCCAGCGCGTGAGGCAGCTCTGTTGAAGAGACTTACACTACAAGCTGAAAGGTATGGACCTAAAAATCAATGGCGACTTGTTGTCAAGTATGTTATTATATAGTCTGCCTGCTTCGTATGACAATTTTCGATGTTCTATGGAGTCAAAGGATGAGTTACCCACTGCTGATGTTCTCAAGGTAAAAATCATTGAAGAGACGGAGGCCAGGAGACAAGAATTATCAAGAAGTGATGTAGTTGCGATGGCAGGTGGTAGTGCATATCGAAGGGGTGATAAGCGCAAGATCACGTGTTACAAGTGTGGTAAAGATGGGCATAAGGCAAATGTGTGTCCCTCCAAGAAATCTGAAGGTTTTCAAAAATTTCAGAAGCCATCGGCTAACAATGTCGATGAGTCATATGCTGTGAGTCATACTGTTATCAATAGTGTATGTCATAGTGCAAAGACTAGTACATCTAACAGGGCGTGGCTGCTAGATAGTGGTTGCACTGCACACCTGTGTGGTGATCAAGAATGTTTTGAATCGATGAATGAGTCATCGAATATAAAACTTAATCTTGCAAGCCAAGCGTCGACTCAAGTGAAGGGTAGGGGTGTTGTTCACCTACCAGTGTCAAGTAGCAGCGGATATAAAGTGTATGAATTCAAGGACACGCTATATGTGCCCGACTTAAGAACAAATTTAATTTCAGTGGCAAAAATTACGAATAAGGGACATGAGGTTACTTTTCGTAGGAATGACGCGTATGTACGAGACGAGCACGGTAATGTAAATGTGATTGCCGATCGTAAGGGCGATCTTTATGTTGTTCGCGAAGGTTCCGAGTGTGCGGAAGCAGCAGTCCAGTCTGGGTGCTCCGAACTGTCGAAGTGGCACGCCAGGTTAGGCCATCTAAACGCGAAGGACTTGGTGACATTAATTCGTGAACGAGTTGTGTCTACGATTGATACTCGGGAGGTTGAGCGATTAACTGAGTGCATTGTGTGTACAAAAGGAAAAATGGCTGCGTTACCTTTTCCCAAAGGTCATGTACCGTGTGATGAAATCTTAAAAATTATTCATTCAGATGTAGTTGGGCCGTTTCGGGTAGAGTCATTGGGTCGTGCTCGGTACTTTGTCAAATTTATTGATGATAGCACGAGGTGGTGTGAAATATATCTTTTACGACAAAAGAGTGGAGTGTTCGACGCGTTCAAAATGTACCAGAACCTTGTTGAAAGACGGACTGGTAGAAAAATTAAGAGTTTACAATCCGACAACGGTCGAGAATATTGTAATGCAGAATTTGACAGATATTTAGCAGATCAGGGCATTATAAGGAGATTAAGTGTTCCTCGCACTCCTCAGCAGAATGGAGTAGTGGAGCGAATGAATCGCACGTTGTTGGATATGGCCAGGTGTTTGCTATTGCAATCCGGTATGGCAGCTTCTTTCTGGTCAGAAGAAGCTACTGCCTGCCATATACGAAATAGATGTCCTACTAGCAGTTTAGCTGGTCAGATTCCATTCGAAAAATGGTTTGGACGAGAAGTGCGGTTAGGACACCTTAGAGTGCTTGGGTCAAAGGTACACGTACTAGATAAAAATCCTAACAAAGATAAGTTCACGCCAAGGGCTAATAAAGGTGTTTTCGTCGGATACCCTCGAGCGAACAAGGGATTTAGAGTTTGGATTCCAAGTACACGACAAATAACCGTGGCCCGAGACGTGAAATGCCTAGAAGAGTCTGGGCAGGTGGCATGTGACAATACATGCATCTTTGATGATATAATTGACTTGGCAGATAAGAAAACAGAGCTCAATGATCGTTCAATGCTCGAAGTTTCGCCTCTTCCAATTAATACGAGAGAAATTCGAGAGCGGTCTGTATCGACACCGAAGACGCAGGGATCGGTTGGTGAGTCAATGCCAGCACTTAAGAGAGGTCGGGGTAGGCCAAGATTGCTCCGCACTGGATCAAGAGGGCGCCCCATCAAGCTTTTTCAGTCGGCACGCTCGTCAGCGGATGATGAGGATTATGGATAAAAAAATCAGTTGTTGAGTTAATCAAAAGACGAGACGCGGCTTTTATCGAAGCTAAAAAAACTAACAAAGTAGAAAATAAATGTAAATACAAAGAATTGAGAAATGAAGTAGTAAAAAATATTAGAGAAAGTAAAAAAAAGTACTACGAAAATGTGATAGATATAAATAAAAAAAATACAAAAGAGATGTGGAAAAAATTAAAAGAACTTACGGGGGATAAAAAACAAAAATCTTCAAATTTCAATGAAGTTAATTATAAGGGTGACATCATACGAGATAATTTGACAATTGCTAATAAATTGAATGATTATTTCATTGAAAGTATAAATGAAATAGTCAACAACATAGGATGTGATGACGAAGTAGATAATTATTTTAACATCTCTGATACCAATAACAACAATCGATGGGAGAAATTTGATGAAATTTCATTTATTGATATGAATAAAATTATAAATAATATGGATGAACATAAAGGTGATAGGAATGACCTCAATACACACATTTTGAAATTAACTTGGCAAACTCGACCTGATGTAATACTGGCAGTGATTAATAATTCTCTGAAATTGGGTATCGTACCAGAAGACTGGAAAATTTCTATCATAACGCCGATCCAGAAAGTAAAAAATAGTATCAATGTAGAAGACTTAAGGCCTATCAATACTCTTCCTAGCTATGAGAAAATTCTTGAAGAAGCAGTGAAAATTCAACTAGAAAATTTCATCGAAAAAAATAATATCCTCAGTCAAGATCAATCTGGATTCAGAAAATCTCATTCATGTGAGACAACGCTACAAAATTCGATCATCGATTGGCGAAATAAATTGGACAAAGGTTTGTTTGTGGGAATTGTTTATCTAGACTTGGCTAGAGCATTCGAGACTATAAATAGGAAGAGACTAACTGAAAAAATGAAATCATTAGGTATCACAGGTGTAGTTTTAAAATGGTTTGAATCTTATCTCTTCGGTAGAAAACAAAGAGTGAAATTCAAAAATGTGTTTTCAAATGATAAAGAGACTATCCATGGAGTACCACAAGGATCGAAACTTGGACCTTTATTATTTATATTATTTATAAATGACATAATGGAAATATTTGAAAAAAGAGATGTTAACTGTAAACTTTTTGCTGACGATACAATTTTATATACATATTGTGATAATTTAAAAGGAATAGAAACTGAACTTAATGATGCATTACTCGATCTACAGTCGTGGTTGAAGTATAATCAGTTAAAATTGAATGTAAAAAAA
>JZSA01003942.1:0-28745 GCA_000956155.1 Cotesia vestalis | reverse complement strand
ATCATAGTTTTTTTTAAATTGTTTATTATTATTATTATTATTGTTATTATTGTAAATTTAAGATTTTATTACAAATTCAAATAGATTATTTTCCTTTTGATGATAGTGTAGGTAAAGAAGATTACTCTCTGCAACTTCTGATAATTTTGTAAAGATGTCAACATGAGCGTTGAAGTATTTAACAGTCTTGGTGGGAAGAAAAATTTGAAATTCCGTTTCGATTATGGCGATGTATTTCAAACCAAACTTAGTTGGTACTGTTTTCAGCTGGCTAATCCTGTAGATTTCACCCTCTTCCAAATCATAGATTTTCTTTGTAGGTAGATATCCTGATGACAAGTTGACTTTGTTAAGTTCTTGTAGATTCATTTTTATAGGCCGAAAGTAGTTCCTGGTGAATATTTGTAGATGCTTCCACAGTTTGGTTTGAAGTGTTCGAGTTCAAGAACAATAACTGAATGATGATCTCGCAGTCACGAGCTGACTTTATATTGTTGATTCCCCACCACAATGCACGATAAAAAGTGGGGCTAAATTGCGCAGTATGAATCGCACCAGAAAAGATTACGTCAAAAAATGACGTCATCAAACTAGTTTTTTTTAAATTGCAGGGGTAAAATATAGCTGATAGCTAAAAGGGTTGAAGATATGGTCAAAATAGCGGTCACCAGGTTGAAAAAAGGGCGGGAAAATGGTGGAAATCAAAATTCAAAAAAAGGGACGCCAATATGGTAGAGATCAAAATTCTAACTAGTCAATAAAAAATGTTAAAGATAAAGTCAAAATGGTGGCTATCAGATTAAAAAAAAGAGTGGGAAAATGGAGTAAATTGAAATTCGAAAAGGGGCGCCAATATAGTGAGAATAAAAATTTAAAAAGGGCGTCGAAATGGTGGCTACCAGATTAAGAAAGGGTGGGAAAATGGTGGAAATTAAAATTCAAAACGGGGCGCCAAAATTTTTGAGGATTCAGAATGGCCTATTTTGCCCCTAAAGATGTTATTTTAGAAGTTATGTCTACTTTTAGGTTTCTAAAACATAAATTATGATTTTCAACGATTTCGAATGGCCTATTTTGCCCCTAAAGTCATTATTTTAGGAATTATGGCAACAGTTATGATTTATAAAAATAGATTATAATTTTCTAGGATTCAGAATAGCCTATATTGCCCCGTAAGTCGTGATTTCAGGAGTTTTAGCCACTTCGAGGATTCCAAAACATAAATTATAATTTTTAAAGATTGAGAATCTCCTATTATTCCCCTTAAGTTATTTATTCAGGAGTTATGGCCAGTTTTATGATTCAAAATCATAATTTATAATTTTTGACAATTGAGAATGGCCCACAGAGGCCTATTATGCCACTTAAGTTATTATTTTAGAAGTTATGGCCAGTTATACAAAACTAAAACATGAATTATAATTTTTGACTATATTGCCCCTTCAATCATTAATTTACTAGTTATAGCCACTTTTAAAACCCCAATACATAAATTATCAGTTTATACAATTTCCAATGGCCTATTTCACCCCTAAAGTCATTATTGTAGATGATATGGCAACATTTATGATTCATAAAAGTAGATTATAATTTTTCACAATTAAGAATAGCCTATATTGCCCGTTAAGACATTATTTTAGAAGTCATAGCAACTTATACGATCCTAAAGCATAATTAATAACTTTTAAGGATTTAGAATGGCCTTTTTTGCCCCTGAAGTCATTACTTCAGGAGTTATAGCGACATTTATGGTTTAGATTCATAAATTATAATTTTCCACGATTAAGAATTCCCTATATTGCCCCTATAAATATTAATTTAGTAGTTATAGCCACTTTTAAAACCCCAATACATAAATTATCAGTTTTGACAATTTCAAATGGCCTATTTTGCCCCTATAGTCATTATTTCAAAAGTTATGGCACTATTTGTGGTTCTAAAACATAAATTCCAATATTTCTCGATTTAGAAGAGCCTATATTGGCCCTTAAGTCATTAATTTAGGAGTTATGGCTACCTCGATGATTCCAAAACATAAATTATAATTTTTAAAGATTGAGAATCTCCTATTTTTCCCCTTGAGTTATTTATTCAGTAGTTATGGCCAGTTTTATGATTTAAGAGCATACCTTATAATTTTTGAAAATTTAGAATGGCCTATGGAGGCCTATTATGCCCCTTAAGTCATTATTTTACGAGTTATGGCCAGTTTTATAAAACCAAAACATGAATTACGATTTTTGACGATTTAAAATGGCCTATATTGCCCCTTAAGACATTATTCTAGGTGTTATAGACACTATAAGGATTCGAAAACATAAATTATCAATTTCGACCATTTCAAATGGCCTATTTTGCCCCTAAAATAATTATTTTAGAAGTAATGGCTACAGGAAGGCTTTCAAAACATAGATTATGATTTTCAACAATTTTGAATGGCCTATTTTGCGCCTAAAGTCATTATTCTAGGAGTTCTGGCAACATTTATGATTCATAAAAATAAATTATAATTTTTCACGATTAAGAATAGCCTACATTGCCCCTTAAGACATTATTTTAGAAGTCATAGCAACTTATACGATCCTAAAGCATAATTAATAACGTTTGAGGATTTAGGATGGCCTATTTTGCTTGTAAAAGTCGTTAGTCCAGAAGTTGTGTCTACTCTTAAGATTCAAAAACTTAAATCATTATTTTCGACACTTTAAAATGGCCTATTTTACCCCTGAAGTCATTATTTCAGGAGTTATGGCAACATTTATGGTTTAGAAACATAAATTATAATTTTCAACGATCAAGAATAGCCTATATTGCCCCTTTAAATATTAATTTAGTAGTTATAGCCACTTTTAAAACCCCAACACATAAATTATTAGTTAGGAAAATTTCGAATGGCCTATTTTGCCCCTATAGTCATTATTTCAGGAGTTATGGCACTATTTGTGGTTCTAAAACATAAATTTCAATTTTTCTCGATTTAGAAGACCCTATGTTGCCCCTTAAGTCATTATTTCAGGAGTTATGGCCACCTTGAGGATTCCAAAACACGAATTATAATTTTTAAAGATTGAGAATCTCCTATTTCTCCCCTTAAGTTATTGATTCAGGAGTTATGGCCAGTTTTAAGATTCAAAAGAATAATTTATAATTTTTGACAATTTAGAATGGCCTACAGAGGCCTATTATGCCCCTCAAGTCATTATTTTACGAGTTATGGCCAGTTTTATGAAACCAAAACATAAATTATAATTTTCGACGATTTAGAATGGCCTATATTGCCCCTTGAAACATTATTTTAGAAGTTATAGACATTATAAGGATTCGAAAACATAAATTATCAATTTCGACAATATGAAATTGTTATGTCCGTAGGCGTTAAAAATGCGATAGCGAAGTAACGGCGGAGGATCGGACTAACTCTTAGGAATACACAACGAGGAGTTTTAATTCTCGTTGTTAAATTATTTGTTGTGGGAGCTTTCGAGAGACGAAATACCACGCCTTTTGAAGAGACTGAGAATTTTTGTAGAGATTTGATTCTCTTAGATTTAATAGATTATTTTTCACTTACCTTTAGATGGCTTGTTCCTTACTGATCCGGGCCTTGAAGGGCAGCTGGAAGCGCTCTCGAGTCTGGATGTTGAATTTGAGGGCCAGGAATGGATGATTAAGGGCTGCTTTCTCAGTAAAGAACGACTCGAGATTCGTGTAGTTTGTTTTTATTAGAACAGCAGCAATCGGAATGTTACACTTTCACAATAATTTATTTAGCACTTATGAACTAATTATTTAGATTTTTCGCTTTAATTTTCGGTTAACGTCTTTCCAGTTTCCCGCAGGAAAAAGTGCGTAACTGACCGAATAATAATTAAACTTAATGGATTCAAACCGATGTAAATGCGGAGCAAATTAAACGGTTAATCCCTTATATTAACGAACTTATCTATTTTACGTCTGCCGGATGACCGAGACCCGCTTGAACTAAGTGCGGCGCAAATTAGAACAAAAGCCCTTGCAGACGGCGGCCCGCTTTAACTAAGTGCAGTGCAAATTAATTAAAAGACCTGAATTTAATTTTATCACGTTCGCCGTATTAACGGGGACCCGCTTGATCTAAGTGCAGCGCAAATTAAACCAAACGTCTCTACGATCGTGGGCCAGTTAACAAAGATACTTGAATTGGATTAGTTAAAAGACATTGGGCGGTGGTTGCCGCCTCTTTTGAAAGTTCCCGCTGCTTAGCTTGCAGAAATCCCCATCGGTCAGTCGGCAGTCGCAACGATATTAATTTTAAGGTGGTTTTAGCGCATAGGTGGGTCTTCTATCTAAAGCGGGAATTTTAAATAAAAAGAAAAATTTTCGGGCGGACATAACAAAATGGCCTATTTGCCCCTATAGTCATTATTTCAGGACTTAAAGCATCATTTAGGTTCCGAAACATAAATTATAATTTTCCACGATTTAGTAGATGCCTAAATTATGACTGTTACACATTCAGAATCTCTTATTTTTCCCCTTAAGTCATAATTACAGGAGTTATGGCCAGTTTTACGATTCAAAAGCATAATTAATAATTTTTGACGATTCAGAATGGCCTATCATGTCCCTTCAGTCATCATTTTAGGCGTTCTGGTTACTTTTATGATTCAAAAACTCATATCATAACTTTTGACGATTGAGAATGGCCTATTTTGCCTCTAAAGTTGTTATTTTAGAAGTTATGTCCACTTTCAGGATTCTAAAACATAAAATATGATTTTCAACAATTTCGAATGGCCTATTTTGCCCCTAAAGTCATTATTTTAGGAGTTATGGCAACATTTATGATTTATAAAAATAGATTTTAATTTTCCAGGATTAAGAATAGCTTATATAGCCCCTTAAGTCATGATTTTAGGAGTTTTGGCCACTTTGAGGATTCCAAAACATGAATTATAATTTTTAAAGATTCAGAATCTCCTATTATTTCCCTTAAGTTATTTATTCACGAGTTATGGCCAGTTTTATGATTCAAAAGCATAATTTATAATTTTTGACAATTTAGAATGGCCCATAGGGACCTATTATAACGCTTAAGTCATTATTTTAGGAGTAATGGCCAGTTTTATGAAATTTAAACATGAATTATAATTTTTGACGATTGGAAATGGCCTATATTGGCCCTTGAAACATAATTTTAGGAGTTATAGATACTATAAGGATTCTAAAAATTACATTATCAATTTCGACAATTCCAAATGGCCTATTTTGCCCCTAAAATAATTATTTTAGGAGTAATAGCAACATTAAGGCTTCCAAAACATAAATTATGATTTTTAACAATTTCGAATGGCCTATTTTGCCCCTAAAGTCATTATTTTAGGAGTTATGGCAACATTTATGATTTATAAAAATAGATTTTAATTTTCCAGGATTAAGAATAGCTTATATAGCCCCTTAAGTCATGATTTTAGGAGTTTTGGCCACTTTGAGGATTCCAAAACATGAATTATAATTTTTAAAGATTCAGAATCTCCTATTATTTCCCTTAAGTTATTTATTCACGAGTTATGGCCAGTTTTATGATTCAAAAGCATAATTTATAATTTTTGACAATTTAGAATGGCCCATAGGGACCTATTATAACGCTTAAGTCATTATTTTAGGAGTAATGGCCAGTTTTATGAAATTTAAACATGAATTATAATTTTTGACGATTGGAAATGGCCTATATTGGCCCTTGAAACATAATTTTAGGAGTTATAGATACTATAAGGATTCTAAAAATTACATTATCAATTTCGACAATTCCAAATGGCCTATTTTGCCCCTAAAATAATTATTTTAGGAGTAATAGCAACATTAAGGCTTCCAAAACATAAATTATGATTTTTAACAATTTCGAATGGCCTATTTTGCCCTTTAAGTCATTATTGTAGGAGTTATGGCAACATTTATAATTCATAAAAATAGATTATAATTTTTTACGATTAAAAATAGCCTATATTGCTTTTTAAGACATTATTGCAGGTCATAGCAAATTATACGATCCTAAAGCATAATTAATAACTTTTAGAGATTTAAAATGGCCTATTTTTCCCTTTAAGTCATTATTCTAGGAGTTATTGCCAGTTTTATAAATCTAAAATATGAATTATAATTTTCGATAATTTACAATAGACTATATTGCCCCTTAAAACATTTTTTTAGGAGTTATAGCGACTTTAAGGATTCCAAAGACTAAATTATCAATTTCAACTTTTCCAAATGGCCTATTTTGCCCCTCAAATAATTATTTTAAAAGTAATTCCCACATTAAAGCTTCTAAAACATAACTTATGAATTTCGACGATTTAGAATGGTCTATTTGCCCCTAAAGTTGTTATTTTAGAAGTTATGCCCACTTTCAGGATTCAAAAACTCAAAGTATCATATTCGACAATTAAGAATGGTCTATTATGCCCTTTAAGTCATTACTTTACGAGTTACGGCCAGTTTTATGAAACCAAAACATGAATTATAATTTGTGACGATTCAAAAAGGCCTATATTGCCCCTTTAGACATTATTCTAGAAGTAATAGACACTATAAGGATTCGAAAACATAAATTATCAATTTCGTCAATTTTATATGCCCTATTTAGCCCCTATAGTCATTATTTCAGGAGTTATAGCATCATTGATGGTTCCGAAACGTAAATTATGATTTTCCACGATTTAGAAGAGCCTAAATTATGATTCTTAAAAATACAGTATCTCCTTTTTTTCCCCTTAAATCATAATCAGGAGTTATGGCCAGTTTTACGATTCCAAAGCATAATTTATAATTTTTGACAATTTAGAATGGCCTATGGAGGCCTATTATGCCCCTTAAGTCATTTTTTTACGAGTTATGGCCAGTTTCATGAAACCAAATCATAAATTATAATTTTTGACGATTAAAAATGGCCTATATTGACCTTTGAAACATTATTTTAAGAGTTATAGACACCATAAGGATTTCAAAAATTAAATTATCAATTTCGACAAGTTCAAATGGCCTATTTTGCCCCTATAATAATTATTTCCGAAGTAATGGCCACATTAAGGCTTCCAAAAGATAAATTATGATTTTCAACAATTTTGAACGGCCTGCTTTTCCCGTAAAGTCATTATTGTAGGAGTTACGGCAACATTTATGATTCATAAAAATAGATTATAATTTTTCACGATTAAGAATAGCCTATATTGCCCCTTAAGACATTATTGTAGAAGTTATACCAACTTATACGATCCTAAAGCGTAATTAATAACTTTTGAGGATTTAGAATGGCCTATTTTGCCCCTGAAGTTATTATTTCAAGAGTCATGGCAACATTTATGGTTCAGAAACATAAATTATAATTTTCCACCATTGAGAATAGCCTATATTGCCCCTTCAAATATTAATTTAGTAGTTATAACCACTTTTAAAACCCGAATACATGAATTATCAGTTTTGACAATTTCAAATGGCCTATTTTGCCCCTATAGTCATTATTTCAGGAGTTATGGCATTATTTATGGTTTTAAAACATGAATTTCAATTTTTCTCGATTTAGAAGAGCCTATATTGTCCCTTAAGTCATTATTTTAGGAGTTATGGCCACCTCGAGGATTCCAAAACATAAATTATAAATTTTAAAGATTGAAAATCTCCTATTTTTCCCCTCAAGTTATTTATTCAGGAGTTATGGCCAGTTTTATGATTCAAAAGCATAATTTATAATTTTTGACAATTTAGAATGGCCTAAGGAGGCCTATTATGCCCCTTAAGTCATTATTTTACGAGTTATGGCCAGTTTTATGAAACCAAAACATGAATTATGATTTCTGACGATTCGAAATGGCCTGTATTGCCCCTTAAGACATTATTCTGGGAGTTATAGACACTATAAGAATTCGAAAACATAAATTATCAATTTCGACAATTTTAAATAGCCTATTTAGCCCTTATAGTCATTATTTCAGGAGTTATAGCAACATTCATGGTTCCAAAACGTAAATTATAATTTTCCACGCTTTAGACCAGCCTATATTTCTCCTCAAGTCATTATTTTAGGCGTTCTAGTCACTTTCATGATTCCCAAACTCATATCATTATTTCTGACGAATTAGAACGGCCTATTTCGCCCTTCAAGTTGTTATTTTAGAAGTTATGTCCACTTTTAGGATTCTAAAACTTAAATCATTATTTTCGACAATATAGAATGGACTATTTTGCCCTTTAAGTCATTATTCTAGGAGATATTTCCAGTTTTATGAATCTAAAATATGAATTATAATTTTCGACTAGAGTTTGCTACGCGCGCAAGCGCGCGCCCGACCGTACATTTCAACATATTTTTACTATATTAAGGTTTTTCATAAAGTACGCCAGAATCAAATGAGTAATAATCCTATATACTAAAATTGATTGTAGAATGAAGTTAGCTTAGTATCGAAAACATGGACCCTGATTTCTTATTGGTTAGGATTAAAGCGCGCGCGTACGCGCGCAATTTGAATTCCTAGTTGTTTATGAAAATTTATTGGGGTTTCCTCTTCTAAAAAGTTGAAAGTTGATGGCCGGATGCCGTATCGTTTAACGTCACTTCTGTGACTATTTTATTCGGTTGTTAATTGGTCGACTGAGATAATGGCGAGATTTTTGAAAGAATGAATGCGAGCGAAGCAAGCGTGTTAAGCCTAGTGTAAAAAAATTTTAAAGTATATATCGATAATTTCATAATGATTTATAATCTATTTTTATTGTGTTTCTTTCCGAAGATTTTCGAATTCAAATCTTTAATAAGTATGAGTACTGAGAACTTCCGGAGGAGAGCATATGATCGTTAATATTTCTCTGTGTAAAAGAATTAGATTCGAAGTAATAAGTTTCATAAAAAAATAATTTCAGATGTTTATTTGATAATGATTCTTTTTTTACTTCATGATGTGTGTATGTGTGTGTATCCGAGTGTGATCTTCAGATAAAGAGAGAGAGCGAGAGAGACAGACGACATATAGTATATCATCGAAACATTTTATGTTTTTCTATGAGAGTGTCTGTACATACTATTGATTAATTTTATGTTTATTTTATAATCGTTTATAAAATTTTTTTTGAGAATGGGTGCAAAAAAATAAATAAAACTGCTGAAGACAGGTGCGGAAAAACAGTGCTGTCGATAAAAACACGGGTGTACTTATGTGCCAGATAGTTGATTTATATTTCTTATTATGATTTAGATTTGTATATATTGCTGTTTATCTAAGAAATCGTGCAGTTTATTTTACTAAAAGTTTTCATTAATTGATGTTTAGAACAATAAACTTCTTTTAAATAAAACATTACTGGAAACTTGTAATAAACCTTATGTTAAAAGCATATAACACGCTCAAAGAAATCTATAAGCTTATACTGTTTTCAATATTTGATATAATTGAAGCGCTAATTTCTTAAAATAATTATTTTCAGATATTGGAACATTTTCATTCTTTATTAATCGAAATTTTGGCTACTGCCTGTTACTACACGGCTTTACTTCAGATTACTTAACTCAGTGACATACTGTACTCCACTGAAATAATTGAATTACTTAAAAAAAGAAAAAAACTTTACTCAATTATTTCATTCTTAAAAAATAGAATTCTATTGTTTTACAAACTTTATTTAATGTCAACTTTACTCAATTATATGTAATATATATCTATAGACAGTAAAAATTTTGTTTTTTAAATCATTAAATTATTTTATTGGAGTATAGATTGCACAGAGCAGAGAAATTTATAGTAAAGTTTTGTTTCTGCCGAATAAAATATTATTAAACAAAAAGGAATTTGAATAGAGTTTCTTTTAAACCTGCCATTACTTCTCATATACTATTAAGTGAAGATATCATTGAATACAGTTGAAATTGAGTAAAGTTAACGTTAAGTAAAGTTAGTATCGAGTAGTGAAAGAATTGAGTATAGTTTTTTTTTTTTTTTAAGTTATTCAATTATATTTTAGTGGAGTACAGTATGTCATCAAGTTAAGTAATCTGGAGTAAAGCTGTGTTACTGCCGAAATTTATAGGTTTTTATGCTGAATCGATTGAGTTATTTAAAAGATCTATTAGTTAGATTATTTTTGTACGGCTATTGTTGAGTACAGAGATTTCAAAATTTATAAGAAAATTTCTTTATAAACTATGTTCTTAACTACTTTATTATGATTGGCAGAAGCTAAATATACCTGTAAACCTGCCCAAGAACGTACTCGTGAAAATGCAACATAAAGTTGACCATGATTAAAAACATCTTTAGTAAGATCTACCCAAATTTCATCAAAAGTTTGTCCTTGTGCTTTGTTAATCGTCATGCAGAATGCTATTTTAATGGGAAATTGTCGTCTTTTAAAAGTAAAGGAATATTCGTTTTCGCAATATAATGTTAATTTGTTTATAAAGACAATCTCTCCAGCTTTGTCACCTGATAATATTTTACATCTTAAAACACTAACTCCTAATTCTAATATTATCAATTTTATTCCATTACAGAGTCCTTCGCTTAAGTTTAAATTTCTAATCAACATCACTATAGAATATTGTCGTAATTTTAGTTCATATGGCGAGAAATTTGGTGGATTTAAAGTATTCAAGTATTCGGGTAAGATTAAATCTTCAATGCTTGCGTTATCGCAGTTTTCAGTACTGTCAACAGCTGTGAAAATTTTTTCAGTTGAAGAGTCCAAGAGTTCTATGACTTGTTTATTTATTTCATCCACATCTATATTCCTTGCCGATAAAATGACTGCAGATATAAGTTGATCATAACATTTTTCTCTGATTATCCTACCGTATACATTTTATACGATATCATTATTATTTGATGAAAAACATGAGTCTGGTAAATTGACTTCATCATTCAAATCATTGACGGTACCATTACCAATATTTAATAAAAAATTTACAAACTCTATTTCTTCTGGTAATGCTAGCATATTTTATGATAATGAAAACTGATGAAAACCTTTCCATAACAAACTGAATTTAATAGAAAGATTAACAGTTTCACTTCGAGTCGCCCGAGGTTGAACTGGAAGTAATTGACGAAAGTCCCCTCCTAAAATCATCATTTTTCTGCCAAAAGGTATTTCATTATCCATTTTATGACGTAACGTACGGTCTACAATTTCTAATGCATATCTAGGTGACATTGGAGCTTCATCCCAAATAAAAACATCAATGTTTTTTATATATTCTCTTTGCTTAGAATTAGGTTTAATATAGGAGGACGAATCCGAGAACATTGGTACAGGTAATCCAAACGTTTTATGAACGGTTTTCCCGTTAGGTAAAAGGGTTGCTGCAATACCCGTATAAGCCATTGTACAGACATTTTTATTTGAATTTTTTAGAATATGACAGAGTGTTGTATAAATAAACGTTTTTCCAGAACCACCAGGTCCATCTATGTAAATACAATTAGATGTCGAAAGCCTTTCACTATTAATTGAACTTAAAATAAAATTGACTACCTCCTTTTGACGGACATTAAGTTTATTGTAATACGTATGTGAGTCGTTTGCGTTTACAGTTTGTAATAGTCCACCATCTAGTAATCCATCATCAATTTCATCAATTTAAATCATACTGGGAAACGCCGAAAGACTGTAACCTTCACGATTCAACATAGAATTGATGTATATGTATGCTTTTTTCCCTCCTTCTTCTGCTCCGAAACGTCTGTTATAATCCTCGGACATAGATCCTTTAAATTCCTCCCATAAATCTTCTGGTCGAAGTGGATGACAATGAATCAACATCCGAACAAATAAACAGCGTAATTGCCGTGGCATCATCCACATTATCGCTTCATTTAATGTTCTTCTCCACTCTTGATCGTCTTCTATCAGTCCAGCTGCTAAACATGTAGACATAAAAGTATCATAAAGAGTTCCATTTACCGTTCTTAGTTCTTCAAAACTTTTTGTACCTTTGATGTAAATTAATAATAATCTTAGATGAAATAATTCAACTTGAGCAGGACTAATTGAATACATTCGTCCAATAACGTTATGATGTTTTTTTCGTGGTCGCCAACTTGCAATTATAGTTTCATCGTCTTTTTTAAAAACGTAATGATGTGGAATATCACCATAAACATATTGGCGTGCGTCTGAAGATCTTTTGATAAAATACGCCAAACAGCTTCTACAGGCCCAACGTAGCGAGCATCAACAAAATTACGTATTTCATCATAATCGCTAACGTTATTGAAATTATTAGAGTCATCACGAGAATCATGTGACGCATGAGCTTCTTCTCTAGTATTTGGTGTTCTTCTCTTTACTTCTATTCCTGCTTTATCATGGCCTTTATAAACATATTTGAATAAATATTTAACAGCTCTCACTGAGCATACAACTTCTACGTTAATATGACAATTGAAAGTTTTTAATAATTCAGGATTGTATGGTACAACATGACGATTATCAAATACACAATTATTTCGTGAAAATGTAATTCCTTCGTCACGACGACGATAATAAGGATAACCATCTGCATCCATTGTAGTCTTATTTCGAAAAGATTCGGGAAATTTCTTCGAACAAATGCCATTGATTAAACACCAATCTCCGCAAGGACCGTGCAACATATTTTTTGTATCAATATCAAATAAAGTTGGATCATTAATAGGGTTTGGAATTTCTGCAGAGATTAATGTATCAACTTGTTCAGGTCTGGTTATCTTAGAATTACTTTTCAATGTTATTAACATATGTAAATGAGGCAAACCACGTTTTTGAAATTCTATGACCCAATTGTAAGCTGCCACTTCTCCAAAAAGATGCTCTTTTACAATTGTATTAATTAAAGCATTTTTTTTAATATTGAAGACACGTGCAACTAAATCCGGCCTATCAGATGCAGTTTGCCCTGATAATAAGTTTTCGGAAATTTCACGCCACTTTGGATTGCACGTCATAGTAACAAATAAATCAGGTTTTCCAAATTTACGAATAATAGACATCGCATCTTGATAATGTTGCATCATATTTCTTGGTGAGCCATGAAAAGTTGACGGTAAAATAATAATTTTTCCAATATTCGTATTTGTGTTATTAACAGTATTTTGCGATCGTAGATGATCTATTAAACCTTGATAAGATTCTGCTCGCAGTTTCGGCTGTTGTTTTTTCAAATATTTTAATCTGTCTGTCTCAACTTTAACATAACCATCGACTACCCATTGTTGTATTAAGCGACGGCCCATAAGAAAAATATTGAAATCGTCTCGAATCGCTAATTGATATTTATAATAATCCGCGCGAGTCACACATCTCTTGGTTTTGTATCTATAGGGTATAGATGTGTGCCATCCTTGATTTCGCTGTGGATAAAAAAAAGGATAAACCCAAGGTTCAGAATTAGGATCAAGACTACTTAAAGTTTGAAATGACTTATCTGTTTTATTTTGAACAGTAACATATGATTCGGGAATTCCACCATCTGCCGTCGTTGAAAAAACTGCAGCAACTTCATTAACCCTCTGAAAATTATAACGTCGTGCATCCATACCGGGTTTAAGTGTAAAAATTAAATTTAATTCAGGTTCAATAACATTGCCGTCTGAATCAACGGTAGAATTATCTTTTAAAACATCTTTCATTATCTGATATGATCGCGCAAAAATGTTATGTTGTCGTAATGTAGTATCAATTGCTTTCAAAAGATCAACATCACAATTAACATTTCTTACAGATCTACATTCGACAGCTTCATTAGAATCTACAATAAATAATTGTCCGTAACTGGAGGGTTCATTTGGAGATGGATATAATGATGTATTTATTTTATAATATATTTGCCCTTGTATTTTAAAGCAATATGGGCCTCGTCTTTGAGACGACAAATTAGCTAAATTAGCATTAAAAGACGCGAAAGAGACCGAATTATTAAAATTTTGGATACAGTAAAAAAAATTTTTAGACTTTGCGTGTGTTCCTAAAAATAGTGATTTGAATAATTCTGGAGAATCTGGTTGAGGTCCTAAGTTTACTTCACCGTGACGACAACAGTCATTAAAAAAATTGTATTTATTAGCAACTTTTTCAGCAGTAAAATGTTTTGCATTGCAATGCTTACATTTTAACTTCATTTCACCTATGTAATGTTCTGAAATTATATTTATGTTATTGTTGTTCAAATTTACTTGATTGGTAGGTTCATTTAAATTAAAGTTTTGGTTAACTGGAGATCTATTGGAAGGATATTGATCATTAGTTCTAGTGTAATTATGATCGAAATGATTCTGTGACGAAGTATATTCCGAAATCAATGGACGACAATAATCATGATCAATTGATTCATGCGATGACTCGGATGCATTAGGAAGTGATGTATTAGCTGATCGAGACGGAATTCCAGGTAAAATAAAACCTGATGACAATGAAGACAAACAATTGTGTTTAGCGTTTCCTGAAAATAATTGATTGGTTGTTGTATTAATGCCTTCATTAACGATAAAATCAACAGGAAAATCTGAAGATTCTACAGAAAAAAACATGCTATTAGGATTTTTATTCTCAGCTACTGTAAGACTCGATGTTAATTCTTCTCTGGATGTTGAAGGGGAATTTATAAGGTTATTTAAAATATCATAAGATGTCACATTTGAAGGAAAGATTATATTTCCAGGTATATTCTTACGTTGACATCTTTTACAGTACTATTAGTATTTTGAGAACTTGAGTTATTCAAATAAGATGAATCATATTGATTACGTGGTTTGTTACTATGTATCATTCGTTTGTTACGTTGGCGTTCTCTATCTTTTTCTCGTCGTATTCTTTTAATTTCTTCTTCTTCTTCGGCAGGCGTACGTACAATTTTTCTACGACCCATGGTTATGTAGAATTAAAAAATTAACAATAAGAAGAATTATTGTTACGAATGCTGATAACTAAAAAATTTACTATAATATTTATTGAATGGAAAGTAGTGGCGAAAAAAAAATTTTTTTCAGATCGAATTATTTTATTAATGAATTTATTGTTTAAAAATAAATTGTAAAAATACTACCGGCACTTAAATATTTTTAATCCTTCAATATATTAATAATTCTTAAAAATAGAAAAAAACGTGTTCATACTTAGTAAACATGCAATGCAATAAAAGATTAAATTTAAAAACAGTTTTATGTTTAATTTTTCGATTATTGTTTTATTTACTTTTAATTTTAGATAATTCGTGTTGTAATTTTAAGTTCAGTTATTTTCTTTAGTTTTCGTATAATTTAATTTTCGTTATTGTACATAAATTTTTATTTTGTAGAAGTTATGTTATTTTTAGTTTAATGGTTAATTCATCAAATTTCGAGTATTTAGTTTAATTTGCATGTATTTATTAGCGGTTAATTTATTCAGTTATTTTACTTATGTTCCATATTTTAGTCTTTGATTATTGTGATAGTTAAGCGAGAAGTTTATTTTTAGAAAATTACTATAATAATAATTAAAATTATAGTAATAGATATAGTTATTGTTATCGTATTAGTTATAGTTATAGTAATAGTTTGGGAGTTGTAATATTTTAGTAATCATTACATTATAACAATAACCTAGTTATTATTTCATCAGGACTCTCAGATTGTTATATTACAGTTTAATCTAGAGGAAGATGAAAATAACGTGATATCATATTGTAAAATGCTGAAATAGCGGAAAAACTAAGGATCAGGATTTGGTCTGGTTATCTCAATTAAAATGCGGAACTAATTATCAAAAATAACACTATAAATTTATTGACAAAATTTACACTTAATATTTAAGATATTCAATAGCGGATTGTTGTGAAAAAAGCGGATTTAGAATTTACTGCGTAGTTAACAAAAGCGAAGCCGGTAGACACGAGGTTGAACACTCAGCTTGCACAATAAAAGCGGTGAAAAAAGTGCACAAATAAACACAATTTATCTGAAACAGACTTAAAGAAATTAACTACAATTTATTAAGCGAAGTTAATTATTAATTAAGCAAAAACAAGCGGTAATTTAGTACTAGCGAAAGCGAATTAGAATAATGGCGATGCGACTACTAGAAAGCGTTGCTGCGAAAAGATAATAATAATAGTTCGTCTTCTTCCTCATAGACTTGAGGAAGAAGGCTTTTGCGCATGTCTAGCGAGAGCGATAACCAATCAATAGATTCGTTCTATTGATGTCGACATCGATAGCCAATAGTAAAATTCGATACATGTGGCGTGATCGAGTAGTCGGTTTGCGCAAGCGGGGTGAATTTTGCGGGAACGAGCGCTTGTCAGGTGCGGCTCGTAAATTTGGGGAGCCCACAGTGACGTATTGCTCACTGAGTGAGCCTGTTCACTGAACACATATGTTATTAATTGTATATTAATTATTTTGAGGTGATCCTTGTTCAGTGTATCATAAAGTTGTTGACCTATAAAGATGGATCAAGTCGTTGCAGAAATAAATTTTTCAAATATCTTCTTCGGCTTAGGGAAAATTATAAAATCAATCTGAAAGCAAAAAAAAAATTAATACACTTATAAATTTGAATATTTGGTTAAGATGATGAAAATCATATCTTAGACATAAAAAATGTATACAATCAGTATGCGATTTGATTTAGTTCAAGAAAAATATACACAAAAATATGCGCATCTTAAGATTCAAGACTTGTAATAGGCATACTAATTCAAAAATACATTTTTGAAAAATTTAAGAAAACATTGTTGATTCTTACCGCTTAATTTTCTCTTAAATGTCACTGAAACTTTACGAACAACATATGAATGAGCTACTTCATCATTCGTTATTTGAACTGAGTCAATAGCTGTTTGTTGTTGTTGTTGTTGTTGTTGTTGTTGTTGTTGTTGTTGTTGTTGTTGTTGTTGTTGTTGTTGTTGTTGTTGTTGTTGTTGTTGTCTCAAGCGTCGCTGCTCCCTCTCAACCTGGATTAAGTTATACCTAATCCGATTCCGCCAATCAGTGATGGAATCCTCCATACAAAAAAAAATTTGATGGGCACCGTGGTCAATTATCAAATATGTTTGATTTTGAACATCAACCCTAAACCACCATGCCTGAGTTGGTACATCAAGTATCAATTCCGCACTTAAGCGATCAATAGAAATGATTGGTTGTTGAAAGATTTCTTCAGCAATCACAACAGTGATCAACTCACATCGTATGTGGTTGATTAGCTCCTCAGAATCACAGTTGAAGTAATAATACCAACGCATTGGTATTATTACGTCAAAATCGATGTATCGATCGATCAATACCCTCTGAGGCTGATTCATTTTCCTGAAACTACAAAAAAAAATGTTTCAATATTAAAAGGAATTATTTGTTTATTTAAATTTAATTGATTATTTTTCTTTCAAAAATTTATCAACTTATTTTATAATTTTTTCAGCATGCCAATTTATTATAATTTTTCAGCGTGTCAATTTATCTCAATTTAATTTAATTTTTCTTTAATTTATTTAAATTTATTTATTTATTTATTTATATCTATTATAATTAATTAATTAATTGATGCTATCAACTTTTTATTTAGCTAATTTTTTGTCTTAGTCAACTTATCGCATCACTAATACTTTTATTTAATTTTATGCATTTATTTATTTAGTTATTTATTTATTTATTTATTTATTTATTTATTTATCTAAATTTATTTATTTATATCTATTATAATTAATTAATCAATTGATGTCATTAACTTTTTATTTAGCTAATTTTTTATTTTTTGTCTTTGTCAACTTATCACGTCACTAATACTTTTATTTAATTTTTTCAATTTTATGAATTCATTTAAATTTATTTATTTATTTATTTATATTATAATTAATTAATCAATTGATGCCATAAAGTTTTTATTTAGCTAATTTTTTTTGTCTTAGTCAACTTATCATGTCACTACTACTTTTATTTAATTTTTTTTCAATTTTTTGCATTTATTTAAATTTATTTATTTATTCATATTATAATTAATTAATCAATTGATGCCATCAACTTTTTATTCAACTAATTTTTTGTGTTAGTCAACTTATCACACACACACACATACACGCACACAACACACACACACACACACACACACACACACACACACACACACACACACACACACACACACACACACACACACACACACACACACACACACACACACACACACACACACACACACACACACACACACACACACACACACACACACACACACACACACACACACACACACACACACGCACACACACAACTAATACTTTTATTTAATTTATTTTTTTCAATTTTATATATTTATATCTACTATAATAGATGTCATCAATTCATTTATTAATTATTTAGCTAATTTTAATTTTTATTTTTTGTCTTAACAAACTCATCACATCACTAGCACTTTTATTTGATTCATTCTTATTATTTTTTCAATTTTAATTTAATATATATTTTTATTTATTTATCTTAATTTAATTCACTTGTTTTATTTATTTATTTAATTATTTGATCATTATTATAATCAATAAACTACTTACATGTCACACTTGCTGTTTTCCGAAAAAAATAACCGTTTAACAACGCGTCCGGACTTGTTCTATAGTTGCTATTGTTCTTCTCGAAAAACTATAACATTTCTGAAAACGGAAAATGTGACACCCGCGACACCCAAGCTTCAGGTGGATACGGAGAATACAAAGTCTTATGATAGTGACAGAGACAGCAACATGGCGGCTCTTGTAAACAAACCGGCGTGCTGTCACCAGTCCATGCTTGGTTGTGTTGGTTAAAAAAATATAACAGTTGGCAATAAATTTTTGAAATAATTATCAATAATTATTAGTCATTTAATTAACAATAAATATCAATTGTCAAAATGAGATGACATTGCTTTTAAATGATTTTACTATTAATTTAATGTCGAAGAAACTGGGAAAAAAATTATAATTTAAAAATTACTTTTATTTTTGTTTTCATTGAAAAAAAATTTTTTTTTTTTTAATACTCTTACAATTATAGTTAATTTATAAAAATTTTTCAATTTTTAATTATCAATTTTTATAATAAATAAACTATATTTTACAGATAAATTTTAAAATCTCCCCCAAAAAAAAATCACATGTCAATAAATAAGTCAATTCGAAACGCCCTCTAACAAACCCTAGAATTTGTCCATGATGGTCACTGGACTTCTATGGTAACCAATCTATGATGGTAAATAAAATTGTACTACTATCATCGACTCAAAAATTTAAATATTTACATTTAAACTATTATTAAATTGTTCAAGAAAAAAAATATTTAAATTTAAACTATTATTATTAAATTATTTAAAAAAACATTTACATTTAAACTATTAATAAATTATTAAAAAAAAAAAATATTCAAATTCAAACCACTATTAAATTATTTAACAAAAAAATTTTTAAATTAAAACTATTACTAAATTATTTAAAAAAATCTATAGTTATATTTAAATTAATAATTATTCAATTATCTAAAAAAATAATTTAAATTTAAAATATTATTAAATTGTTTAAAGAAAAAAAAAAAATATTCAAATTTAAGTTAAAAAAAATATTAAAATTAAGAATCTTATTAATTTTTGTTAAAGAAATTTAATTGCTGATGATTAAGAATAATTATGTTTTATTGTTTTCTACAAAATTTACACTTAATTACTAATGAAATATCATCAAAAAAATCATCATATTCAATTGCTGTTGTTGTATAATGTTTATTACAACGTCTGTATTTCATGATGTCCTTGTACTCTTGAAGAGCTGTTGGTAATTTTTACCAGATACTGTTGATTTTGTCAGCAGCACAGCCAATAATAAAATATTTAGGTAGCATTGCAATATCTTGAGGTCTCATATCTTCAATACTCAACTTGCAAAATAATTTTAGAGATTTTTCAAGCGATGGATTCCCGCAGTAATTTTTGACAAACCACTCTTTTAACTTTTTAACATTCTCTAAAGCACACCAGTACAAGTCGGCATGCTGTTCATGGTTGCTGCAGAAATTACAGTAATAAGCCTGACGTTTTTTCAATGGTGGACAGTCCAGATTCTCCAAGTCAATAATTGTCTTTGACTTGACAATATTCTGTAGCCAGTGTTTTTTCTCTAAGCCCTTAACGTATATGAACTGCTTGTCAGCGGTTGCTTTGTCTATGACTTGGTTGAGTTTGTCATAAGCAACTTGTCCTTGACTCCAGGAAATTTTATGACAAGCAGCTATAATGGCTTTGTTAAGTCTCTGGTAGTGTAATGATTGAGAGCTCCACGAGTAAGGTGGTTTAAAGACTGTACTTGAAATTTCTTCAATCTCCTGGTCAATGGTAATCCAAGCCAGCTCCTTGGCTATGAAAGTTTCACCTTGAAATCCTTGAACGTCGATTATGATTTCCATGATGTTTCCAAGTTGAAGGAACGATGAGAAGTGAAACGTTGGGAACTCGCGGTGTTTATATAATATTAGTCGTGGAAAGTCACGATTGGTTGTTACTGAGTAGTGGGAGAAACGATTCGCGGTGAGAAAGGGGGGTTATGACGTCAGAGAGAACCGCGCGCATTGCATAGATGGCGCTAAAATTTGATTGGCTGTCGCAAAGTGGTGGTGGTGGTAGCGACATTTTAGCGGGTTAGGAAGGGGTATCAGAAAGGATGATGCAATTTGTGAGAATATATAAACAGCTAATTCTGTGAGCATTTTCATTCTTAAATCTTCAGTGATACCATCAAGAATAAGTTTCTACTCAACAAGACTCAATAAGAAAACTTTCAAGGAACAAGTTTCTACTTAAGAAGACTTTGTAAGAAAACTTTCAAGGAACAAGTTTCTACTTTAGAAAACTTTGTAAGTTTTTACTTAAGAAGAGTCAAACCCAGAAATCAGTGCTTTTAAAGTCAAAATGGATTTGAAAACAGTCATCAACAACTTGGTAGCAACAGTCATCAACGCATATGAAAACCTTGAGCAAGCTGATCAAGTTCCTCAAGAGACTAGATTGAGGTGGTTTCAGATTTGTGAAAACAATGTCCAGTACTACACAACAATACTACTGGACCCCACCTCAAACGTTTATCTGCGGCAATGTGTGCAGTCGAACATTGCCATTTTAAACACCTACGGTGAAAAGTTTATAAGCTTGAGCCATAGAGTTGTTGGTGGCGACCTTGGTCATCATCAACATCAAGTTGCAGCTATCAAATGGCAAGATATGGAAAGTGCATTCCAGGACAGAGTTAAAACTGGATGTGTAATCAATCTCAGACACACCGATTTAAAGGCTTTTTTAAGAGAAACTGAGAATATGGCTATAGAGAAGATTCAGCAATCAATGCAGGAGCATGGTAGCTTAAAAGTCTACACCCAGCTACTCTGCAGATTTGAAAATCACAAAAATGATGCCGTTGTTGTAGAAACAAAGTCTTTTCAAACTAAGACTTCTACAATATTAGCCAACACTACAAAAAATCGACAGCTTCCAAGCACCCTCGGAAGGATTTTTTTCGAATTTTTAAGACATAGGGGTGACTTAGGGGTAGTTTCGGTACTTGGAGGAGCTGATATATCATTTTTAGGGCTATTCGTTTTTATTTGAAGCTGGAAAATTATTTTTAGTTTCAAATGCAAAAAAATTTTTTTTTTATTTTCGTTCATAAAAAAACGTTCAGAACTTCAAGTACATAAACATTCTTATGTAATACTTGATTTTCTTTTTGCAGCTCTTAAAATTAGTTAATGTTGAATTTATGAATAATCGTGATAGATATCATGAAGAAACACGATTTATTCAGTAAATTAAACGATTTATTGTAACAGGTGGATACGCCATGGATCCTCCGAGGAACCACCGTACCTCATAATTTAACATAAAAAATACACCGTGGAAATACGATGGCAACCACCGTGCTTATCTAATTTTAACACCATGGTTACATAGTGGTTCCACTAGTGAATAAACTGTTTTGTGCAATCGTGGGGACACAGTATTTCCACCGAGGGAACACAATAAAATCACCAAAAATTTAATATCGTGCAACCAGCAGATACTTTCTTGTCGTCAGTGGATCAACCGACCAAGCTCGGAGGATCCACCATGGAAACACTATAAAACCACGGTGGTTGAATGGAACAAATAAATTCGAAACCGCGAGGGAGGAGCTATATTTTGAAAATCAAAATTTTTTTTGTTTATACCCACTCTCTCAATCCATATTTGGAATAAGTTGTTACAAAATCCATTCTCAGATCGTTTCTACCACACATATAGCAGATTCTTACCAAATTTGGAACCTATAAGAGTTATAGCTTGGAAATTAAAAATTTTCATTGTTAACACCCACCCTTGCAATTCCCTGTCGGGTGAGCTATCTTAAAATTCGTTCATAAATGATTTATACATCACTTACAGAAAATTCCTACCAAATTTGGAGTCTGTAAGAGCTACAGTTTGAAACTTAAAATTTTTCATTGTTTATACTCACCCCCGCAATCCCCTGTGAGGTTAAATATCGTAAAATTCATTCATATACTATTTCTACATCTTTGACAGAGAATTACTCCCAAATTTGGAGTCGATAGGAGCTATATTTTAAAACTGGAAATTTTTCATTGTTAACGCCCCCGCAAACCCCTTTGGAGGAGGAATTTCTTTAAAACCGTTGTTAGCTGACCTCTACATGGCAAAAGTAATATTCCTACCAAATTTCAAGTTTCTAGATCTGATGGTTCCCGAGATATCGTGATGAGTGACTATATATAGATAGGAATCACATAATAATATAGATTAGGACTCCTATTTCATAACCACCACTGGGTTGACCGACATCATATATGTCCTATCATTCGCAGAATAACGTCTTCTGACTGTATACCAATTTTTATTAAGATTGGTCAAGCCGTTCTTGAGTTATAAGAAGACATACAGACAGACAGACAGACAAAAAAAAAAAAAAGTTGGATGTGAATCAGCGCATCATAAAACGATTATTTATCACAAAATTATATGAAAAAATTGAATGTACAGACAGAGTCAATAGATTTATATAGTAGTATAGATTTATAAGAATATTTAAATTTTTAATTATTCATTTTGCTAATAAATAAACTATATTTTACAGATAAATTTTTAAAATCTCACGCAAAAAAAAAATCACATGTCAATAAATAAGTCAATTCGAAACGCCCTCTAACAAACCCTAGAATTTGTCCATAATGGTAACTGGACTTCTATGGTAACCAAACTATGATGGTAAATAGAATTGTACTATTATCATCGACTTAAAAATTTAAATATTTACATTTAAACTATTATTAAATTGTTCAAGAGAAAAAATATTAAAAATTAAACTATTATTATTAAATTATTTAAAAAAACATTTACATTTAAACTATCAATAAATTATTAAAAAAAAAAAAATATTTAGATTTGAATTAATAATTATCAAATTATTGAAAAAAAAAATATTTAAATTCAAACTATTATTAAATTATTTAACAAAAAAATATTTAAATTAAAACTATTATTAAATTATTTAAAAAAAATATATATTTAAATTTAAATTAATAATTATTCAATTATCTAAAAAAAATAATTTAAATTTAAACTATTATTTAATTGTTAAAAAAAATATTTAAATTTAAGTTGAAAAAAAAATATTCAAATTGAAAATCTTATTAATTTATGTCATAGAAATTTAATTGCTGATGATTAAAAATAATTATGTTTTATTGTTTTCTACAAAATTTACACTTAATTACTAATGGAATATCATTAAAATAATCATCATATTCAATAGCTGTTGTTGTATAATGTTTATTACAGCGTCTGTATTTCATGATATCCTTGTCCTCTTGAAGAGCTGTTGGTAATTTTGACCAGATACTGTTGATTTTGTCAGCAGCACAGCCAATAATAAAATATTTAGGTAGCATTGCAATATCTTGAAGTCTCATATCTTCAATACTCAACTTGCAAAATAATTTTAAGGATTTTTCAAGCGATGGATTTCTGCAGTAATTTTTGACAAACCACTCTTTTAACTTTTTAACATTCTCTAAAGCACACCAGTACAAGTCGGCATGCTGTTCATGGTTGCTGCAGAACTTACAGTAATAATCCTGACGTTTTTTCAATGGTAGACAGTCCAGATCCTCCAAGTCAATAATTGTCTTTGACTTGACAATATTCTGTAGCCAGTGTTTTTTCTCTAAGCCCTTAACGTATATGAACTGCTTGTCAGCGGTTGCTTTGTCTATGACTTGGTTGAGTTTGTCATAAGCAACTTGTCCTTGACTCCAGGAAATTTTATGACAAGCAGCTATAATGGCTTTGTTAAGTCTCTGGTACCTTGAAATCCTTGAACGTCGATTATGATTTCCATGATGTTTCCAAGTTGAAGGAACGATGAGAAGTGAAACGTTGGGAACTCGCGGTGTTTATATAATATTAGTCGTCGAAAGTCACGATTGGTTGTTACTGAGTAGTGGGAGAAACGATTCGCGGTGAGAATGGGGGGTTATGACAGGTGTTGATTATGCTAGACCATTTATGATCAAAACATGGCAAGGACGTAATACACGAGAATACAAAGCTTGGATCGCTTTATTTGTCTTTGAATCTACATCATCTACCCATCTAGAACTCGTCACTGACTATACATCTGACGCCTTTATAGCAGCTTACAAATAATTCACTGCTAGACGCGGAATTTCTGCAACTTTAAGAAGTGATTGTGGAACTAATCTAAAAGGAGCAGACTCGGAGCTTAGAGATCTTTTCTCCTCAACTTCTAAACAACTTGGTGAATTGGCTAAACTTCTTGCTAACCATGGTACACAGTGGATGTTCAATCCTTTTTCTGCTCCTCATTTTGGTGGAAAGTGAGAATCTGGAGTAAAATGAACTAAACATCATCTTCGCCGAGTAATTGGAGACCATCATCTAACCTATGAAAAAATGAATACTTTTCTGACTCAGGTAGAAGCTTTTTCTAAACTCAAGACCGCTCTGTCCGCTAACTGAAGATCCTGATAATCTTTCTGTGCTCACACATGGGCATTTTCTAGTTAGAGGACCGCTGAATGTAGTACATGAACCTTCTTTAGAAAATTTTCAAATATCTCATCTGTCACGATGGCAGCTTTTACGTCGCATGACTCATGATTCCTGGACCAATTGGTCTAAAGAGTACATTCAAAGATATCAACCTATTCACAAGTGAAACCAAACAATGCCTGAGCTTCAACCTAATTCAATTGTGTTAATCATGGATGAAAGATATCCTCCATCAAAATGGCCTTTAGGACGTATTATTAAAGTTCACCCTGGGAAAGATGGACATGTCAGAGTAGTTACAGTTAAAACTGCAACAAGTACCTTTGAGAGACCTGTCACCAAGCTACGACTCTTACCAACTAACGAATAATTAAGTTTGTTAAATCAATTTAACAAAGGCTGGCGGTAATGTTCAAAATTAATTACTAATGACATCTCAATGTCAGGTTTCAAAGTTACAATTTAAATTAACTGTGTCGCTATCTATTGGTAATTAGAAAAAAAAGCTTGTTTATTTTAATTTTTGCTTCTGCGCCTAAAATTTTTCTGTCAATTACGTTTCTGAAAATGTCATTATTTGTCTATTTTGTTCTTTAATTAAATCCTTAATAAATATTTAGGATTTTTAATGTGTACGGTTAAGGTTTTGTTAATAAATAAACGCGAGGTTAATCAACTATATATATTGAATTGATTCACGACAGAAATATATATCACCCGGAGCCACGTGCACTCAGGACGGGGAGTTAGGTCGGAATAATAGTGTCCACTCCTACACTTTGGGTATCAGAGTTGAAGTTCAAAGGGTAGTAGTGGGGTAGAAGGCCCCGAAGATTTGCGAAGGGACACGAAGGAAATCTTCGGGAAATAGAAAAGCGTGAGAAAAATTGCGAAGGGGCAATAAGCCTTCGTGACGTCAGCGGGCCCGAGAGTACAGCTGGCCATGCTGACCTCGGGTCCTCTATCACTTGGGTTTATTGCACATAGAAAAAGGAGTAATAAACAGGAAAGGTTTTGGGAAAGTTGTTGGTTAAAAACTCATGGGAAAAACCCATAAGCCGGAGAGAAAAGGCTCCAGATCTTAAGTGTACAAATATTTACAACTTAATCCTATTACACTGTAAATTTTAAACTAAATTATTCTACTGCATTTACTACATTTTACAACTTTAAATCTTAACTGTAGCCTAAATGTCTAGCAATAATAATTTTTATTTTTAACTAAATTTTAAAGGAATTTTTAAACTAAAATTTAATGTCAGCGGTCACATGACCGCCACAAATAAAAGGATGTTTTGGTGAAAATCAAATAAAGAATTATTTCTAAAAAAAAATTTCATGCATTGAAGTAAGTTATGATGGAAAAAATCAGTAATTTCTGAAATAGAGTTCTCTCGAACCACGTCGAGAGCCTTCCACACGACGATTCGAGAAACTTATCAGCTGTCTATATAAACAAACAGACACGGCGTTGTCAGTCAGTTTTCTCAAAAAAAGCTTACTGTAAACATCCAAGTAAAAGTCAAGCCTAAATAATACAATAAACATCTTTATTTACATAACTTTGAGTAAGGTTAAGGGGTAACGGTAGTAGAATTTTGGTATGGACGCCGCCATGTTCTTTTTAGATGCCACCACTATTGATGACATTTGGCTGCGAAAAAAAAAAAATTAAACAGAAATGAAGAGTAACGCGATCTTCTTTTAAAGCTAACTACATTAACAACTAATAAGGGTCGGTAAGTTCTATTCCGTTACTGATAAAAAAAATCGATGACAAAGTGAACATTTCTTAATAATTAAATTAATAGAATATTTGAAAATGATTGCGCTATTTTTCACTTCTGTTCTGACATAAAAAACACAATATTTGCTATATAAAATAAATTTAAATTTAATTATCTGACCTAATTTAAAATAAAATTTGAATAAATTAATCTCAAATTATAACTTACATCATAATGTGAGCCGGTATCCGATTAATATAATATACTTTATCATAAACTTTGTAATTTTTAATGGAAAATTTATTTATAACTAATGATCTGGCCGAACGTGGAATAAAATAAAGACATTTAATCCACATAATAACTAGTCCATTGAAAAGTTACATTTGTGGTTGCATTTTTTAGAGGACGCAATTTTATTTTTTTGATGTGTAGGGGGGGTCAGTGTAAAGCTAAAACCAAATTTGTGGGGTTGCCATCCTTGTCCCACGGCCGCCATCTTGAAAATCTGGGTTGAAATGGTTTCTACGATATATCTCTTAAACTATTTATTTGATAAAAAAAATTTGTAGACATTTTTTGTTGCAAATTGAATTCTCTACAACTTTGGTTAAGTAATTTTTTGTTGTAGAACTACAAAGAAAAAAGTTATAAGTGAAAATATTCAGAAATTCGAGAAAAAAATTTCTATTTTTCGAAATAACTTTTTTTTTATCATTTTTCGAAAAAATTATGTCTGATCATTTTTGTAGATCGTTTCTTAAGAAACAACTTTGTCACAGTGTTTACACGCTGTGGCATTTCCCGCCGGGCTTAAACACGCTGGTGGGAGGCTCCGCCAGATGGCGGCACCTCCTGAGCTAACATTGAAAATTTATTAGAGATAAGATTTATTTTTAGTTTGATATTGTTGGTTAAAATTTATTTCAGTCCATGAGGCGATTGGGGTGGTCGCCGGCGATCGGGAAATTAGCAAAAGTCAATTGCAAAATTTTAACTAGAAATGCGTATTGCTTAATAATTTGGGTTATTGAATTGGACCGGGCCCAAGTGAACGGCTGACGAGCCTGAGAGTGCCGAGGGCCCCAGTCTGGAGCGGACGAGCCTGACGCTCAGCTCAAATTTGTACTTTAAGTTCACATTTGAATCCGAAAAGAGGAAGGATTATCCGAATTGATACATATTTTTAGCTGTAATTATGGCCAAATCGTTGTTTCAAGCGGATTCCGGCCCGATTATGCCCGGTGGAGAATTACTCAATATTTGGTGGAATTAATTTTGAAACAGTACCGGCGGCAGCCAGAGGTGACGGAAAGTCCCTCCTGAGGGCGCGCCGGTAGCCTGGGCTGGCAGCATGCTGCCGGCAGAAAATATAGGATAGTCATATGGGTGAATTTGATAAATAAGCACCAGCGTGTTTCAGCTAACACTGAATTGTTTTTATTACAGTTAATATTTGATTATTGGTTGCTGATTTTTAGCCGTTGTTGTGCTGAATAGTCTGGTGAGTTCTTAAGTTTATTCCACCGCGGTAATTAATGAGATTCTCCCGGGCGTGAACCGGCGCCGGTTTTCCGTGAGGCCGCTATTTTCACCACGTGGTTGGCACGTGGTAAATTGCGTAGTAAATTATTTATCATTAAAAATCACCTTTATTTACGATCGAATGTGAATTTAAGTATTGATCAAAATTAGACTAGCCTCTTGTGAAAATCCCGCGACGGTTCGCACTTCAATCGCCCTGTGACTTAGGTTATTGTTATAAATAATTAATTATAAAGTTTATGTGGCGTCATTCGCTCATTATTATTATTCTTCATGCATAAATTGAAGGCATACGCCTTGAGTATATATGTATGTAAGTAAAAGGTTTGAACGCTCGTTTTTTTTTAACAAAGAAATTGAATATAACGGGCCAATAAAGCCGGCTAATAGCAGTTGGTGCAAAATGAATAT
>JZSA01003941.1:0-13638 GCA_000956155.1 Cotesia vestalis | reverse complement strand
TTGTTGGATCAAGGTTAATACTTAAATTATAGCTTCCCTACGAGGGTATTGTTAATCTTGAGAATTATATTATTTTAATTTTATTTCATTTTGGTTTGGAAGAGAATATTTGTTAGTCAAGAATTCCAAGAAGAGCTTAATTTGTATGTAAAAATAGGATTAACTGGCCCACGGAGGATCTCATTGATTTAAACCTCTTAGGCCATAGCTTGAATAAATATATAATTTGAAGTTTATTTGAGTGATTCATAAATACTTTCTTGATATATTTCTTTTACGCTAACTATTTAACTCTCCTATGGTCCTTAATATAACTTGTCTTCCTTCCTACTGTTAAATTTAAGACTATACTTGATGATTAACTATTCTTTATTTCTATTTTCACCCTAACTTTATTTCAATTTACATTACTCTGCGGATTATTCTCCCACTCGCATATTAAGTTAAATCGTTGATTAATCGTCCGGGGCGGCCCCTGGAATTTAGATTATTTTGGTAATTTTTAGAAAATTACCTGGCGTCCTATCGTGCACTAACCTAGCCTGAAGAGTTTCCGGGTTACCTTTATTATTTTCATTACATATTTAAAAAGGGCAAGCGTAAATACTCTACCCAGCCGGTATCTCCGCCTCCGGTAAAAATTTGGTTAAATTTTAGGGAAAAGTATTGTTACAACTTTTATAAGCAACATTTTTTTATTAAGGCAATAGCTAAGGTTTTACAGCGCTCCGAAGTGAGTAATATTTTTCAGTACTCTTAATTATACCTATATTATACAATGCTTTTCAATGATTCGTACCGGTCAAGAATTTTCCGGAAAATGAAAACAGTAAAATTTGGACAACTCTAAGTAAAGAAATCACTAAGTAAAAAATTTGTGTAAATAATATGTTGGAAATAATAAAAAAAAATATTTGTAAAAACAAAAGATGATTTAAAATTTCGATAATAAAAGAGTCAGTAATGTAAAAATTCAGTTCCCGGGAAAAAATGATCAGACCTGACCATGCCTGTTCATGTATGATCAGGCCTGAAATTGGTCCTGATCAGGCCTGTTTATGCATGATCAGGCCTAAAATTAGACCTGATCAGACCTGTTCATGCCTGCTCATGTCTGATTTTTTTTAGTTCTATTTTTAGAATTAATTTGTTCCGTATGACGCATCAATTTCTATCCCCTTGATAATTTTAAATGTACAACTTTCATTGAAAACCTGTATGAAGAAATGGTCGAGAAGGAGTAACTCTGTGAGCTGGTAACTGTCCCATGAGTTGCTGACTATTGAGTTGTCGAAATCGTGCACATTTGACACATTTCCAAATGAATGATATGACAGTAGTTCTGCCACCAATGATCCAAAATTCTTCTCGAATGAATGATAAAGTTTTCTGAATTCCTCCATTAAGAGTTTTTTGATGTGCGTAATTTAAGATCATTTTGGTCAATAAAGAATCTCATGGTAGAATAGCTGGATGCTTGGCACCAAATGACAGGTTGGATGTCTCCAATTTTCCTCCTACACGAAGAATACCTTGTAAGTCAATGAAAGGTGATAATATCACAAGAGGATTGGAGCTTGATAGATTCTCTCCTTTGGAGAATTGTTTGATCTCTTTAGTAAAAGAAGTTTGTTAAGTTATCTTGACCCAATGATATTTTGCAGTGTTTAATTCTTGAACAGTAATTGGCTCAGTTTTGAGATTAGGCTTCATTTTTTGCAATCTTAAAATGAATCTTATGTAGATTGCGGTGATACGAATTATTCGATGTAAATTATGATAAATGCGATTCAGCTGATCAAATGGTTTCGGTGTTGTTCTCCGAAGAAACTCTTCAATCGACATAGGCATAAGTTTGGTTGTCATTACTTGAATTGGACGTTCTTCAAGATTATCGTTGACCGTTGGAATTGTTGAACAATTAGGCCATGATGACGATGACTGCTTTAACCATTCAGGACCAGACCACCACATAGAATGCTTGGATAACTGAGTTGGAGTTAATCCACGTGTAGCGCAATCAGCAGGATTATCTTTTCCAGGGACACAGTGCCAATTTGCTGCAAGAAGAGTTTCTTGAATAAAACAAACTCCATTATGAATAAATACTTTCCAACGAGATAGATGATTATTTATCTAAGTATGAGTGATTGCTGTATTCGTCCATAGATGCACTAGAGAATCTTTAATTTCAAATTTTTGAAGAACAAGATAAACTACTTTAGTGAAAAGCACAGCAGCTGATAATTCAAGTCGAGGAATTGTTAATCTCGGTGTAGCTTGAATCCTTGCTGTTAGCTTAGGAAGAACGTGAGCCTGTAAATTAATTTGTTGAGATGACTTAAAGTAAGGTTTTAAATTGAATGAGACAATTCCTTGAGTGCGTCCAGCATTTACTGTACTAATTTCATGTAATTTAAATATTACAGTTTTTTTCTTAAGATAAAGCTGTTGTTCTAATCTTTTAGTTATAAAAGATAATTGAGGACCAGGATCTGTTAGTGCTCTGGCTTGTATTTGATAACCTTGTTCAGAAATAACAGTGACTTTAGCAGTAGCCAGAATAGTTTGATTACTCATTAAAGTTGAATGTGATGCTAAATTAGTTTGAACGGTTGACATTGCTGATGATGCTGGATCGTTTCTATGAATCAATGTATAATTTTTCTTTCCGCATTTAATGAACCTTTTTGTTGAAGTACATTGATTAACTTGATGATTACCCGAACAGTTGTAGCATAACTTTTTTTCCTTGATGATTGATTATTTTTTATCACTTGGCAGATTGACAAACTCAGGACACTTGAATGTCAGGTGATCAGCGGAGCAAATTAAACATTTTTTTAGATTGTCTTGATCTCCAGATACATGATGAACTGTAGCGACTCTTGGATTGTACTGAGATCCAGGTTTTCTTGATTTTTCAACAGCTTGAAGTGTCAATAAACGACTCATAAGAAACTCCATGAACTGTTTCCAGGTTAGAGGATCTTGAGTAGAGCCCAAATAAAGTTCCCATGCTTTTCGAGAATCCTGATCCAGACGTTGAACCGTGATGAAAACCATGAAATGATCCCAATTGTCTACTGGTCGTCCACTCTGTTAAATCGAAATCGTGACTATAGTGACTATTCACTATTTTTGCAGTGCAGAGTCGATCACTAATTCAAATAGTGGTATACTTTTCACTACTAAATAGTAAATAGTCACTATTTCATAGTCGACAGTCACTATTTCGATTTAAGAGAGCAAGTGTCTCAAGAGTACGATAAATTAGAGTAATTGTTGAGTAAAGGCTTTCCATCTTCTCCTAAAAATTCTAAAAACAACAAAAAAAATCTGGAAAACGGTTGACCCTAAAGGCCATCACTGCAACTTCCCGCTAATTCCATATCTAAGCGCTTAAAATTGAACTTATGACGTTTTTAAGCTCTTCGAGCTCAAAAATATAATTTATATGTTACTTTGAGCCCTCTGAACTTAAAGAGTTAGCTGTTCTAAGCTTTGAAGCTCTTCAAGCTCAAAACTCTGATAGAAGTTTAATAAATCAGTATTTTTTGAATTTTCAAACTGCAATAACTTCTAAATGAATGAACAAATTTTCACACAGTTAACAGCATACCACTCGGATTTTTAAATTCTACAATATACTTTTGAACACAAACTGATCAAACCAAAAATCTAAGAAAAATTTGAAAAATGCACTTTTTCCTAATTTTATCGACAACGATAACTCACGAACCAATCAACCGATTTCCACTTTCTTGGCAGTGATCGACGTGGTTTTGTGGGCTCTAATAATTGTTTTTTCTAATCGAAAAGGATCTAAAAAGAAATCTTGAAGTTATGTAAAAAAAACCCTTTTTTCAAAATTTTTCGACAACGATATCTCTCGAACAAATTAACCGATTTTCACGCAGTTTGCAGCAATCTTTGCAGTTTTTTTAGAACTATGAACGGTATGTTAACATAAATCAATCAGATGAGAAATTTTAGAGTTTTTCTTGAAAAATTCCATTTTTTTGATTTCTTTCGTTCACGATATCTCCCGAACGAATAAACCGATTTCGACGCAGTTGGCGGTAGTCGACGTTGTTTATAGAGGTTGAGAGCTGATCAGTTTTTAGAATCGATCGGAAAAGCTGTTTGAAAGTTATTCCAAAAAAACCACTTAAAAAAAATTTTTTAACTTCCCGCTAAGAAAATTGAAAATTTTCGAACATCGGAAAGTTATTGGTTTTGAATAAAACGCTGCTGTGATATTAATAACTAAGCGACCAAGATTAAATAAAATTATTTATCGAAGTCAAGTTAGGGACCGGGAAAATCGATTCCCAGGAAGTTATGTTGTAAAAGTAGTTTAGATTTCAAAATAATTGTAAATTAGAGTACAGAGTGTGTTTGGATGAAATCATTATATATTATGTGTGTGTGTGTGTGTGTGTGTGTGTGTGTGTGTGAGTATGTGAACCTCTTATAACTTTTGAACGGCTCAACCGATCGAAACGCGGTTGGTGGCATTCGATTCGGTTTCACCAAACTTAGATTTTCTAAAAATTTGAACTAATTCGGACGGGCAGATTACAAGAAATCTCCAAAAAACTGCAAAAAAAAATTTTTTTAAAAGGGTTTTTTTTACAATAACTTTTAAACAGCTGTAGCCGATTGATTTCAAAAACTAATCAGCTTTCAACCTTTAAAAACGACGCCGACCACCGACAACCGTTTCGGAATCAGTTCATTCGTTCGGGGAATATCGTGAACAAAAGAAATCGAAAAAATCGAAAAGATGGAATTTTTTACGATAAACTCTAAAATTCCTTATCTGATCAATTTATGTTGACATACTGTTCATAGTACTTGAAAAACTGCATAGATTGCTATAAACTGCGTGAAAATCGGTCAATTTGTTCGAAAGATATCGTTGTTGAAAAATTTTGAGAAAAGTGTTTTTTCTACATAACTTCGAGATTTCCTATTGGATCGGTTTCGATAAAATAAACAACTATTAGAGCCCACACAACCACGTCGATCGCTGCCAAGAACGTGAAAATCCGTTGATTGGTTCGTGAGTTATCGTTGTCGATAAAATTAGGAAAAAGTGCATTTTTCAAATTTTTCTTAGATTTTCGGTTTGATCAGTTTGTGTTCAAAAGTATATGGTAGAATTTAAAAAACCGAGTGGAATGATGTTAATTGCGTGAAAGTCGGTTCTTTTATTCAGAAGTTATTGCAGTTTGAAATCTCAAAAAATACTGATTTATTAAACTTCTATCAGACTTTGGAGCTCGAAGAGCTCAAGAGCTTAGAACAGCTAACTCTTTGAGCTTTGAGGGCTCGAAGTAACATATAAATTATATTTTCGAGCTCGAAGAGCTCAAAAACGTCATAAGTTCAATTTTAAGCTCTTAGATATGGAATTAGCGGGAAGTTGCAGTGATGGCCTTTAGGGTCAACCGTTTTCCAGATTTTTTTGCAGTTTTTTTGAGATTTCTTCGAATCTACCTGTCCGAATCGGTTTAAGTTTTCAGGAAATCTAAGTGTGGTGGAACCTAATAGAATGCCACCAACCGCGTTTCTAACGGTCGAGCCGTTCAAAAGTTATAAGAGGGTCACACTAGGGTGTGCCAAAATGTAACTTCCGTGAGGAACCTTTTAAAATTGGAATTTTGAGTTCCGCTTTAAACAGGGGCTGTGTTCAGGTCTTTCCTGAGATATTTCGGGGTGAGAGGATCTATTTGATTTTTATAGAATTTTTAACAGGAGATTCAATTGGGCACTTCCGACCAATTTTTGAATTTTTAGCGGAAATGCCCAAACTAAACTTCTGTTAAAAAATTCTATGAAAATCAAATTTATCATCTGACCCCAAAATATCTCAGGAAACGCCCAAACACAGACCCTGTTAAAAGCGGAATTCAAAATTCCAATTTTACAAGGTTCCTCACGGAAGTTACATTTTGGCACACCTTAGGGTCACATACTTACACACACACACACACACACACACACACACACACACACACACACACACACACACACAGTGACGCCCTCGCGGGAATAGTCAGGGAAGCTTTCTAGGACCTCAAAACGTCGAGATATGATGAAAACTCGATTTTCGAAAAACGGGGTAAAACCAATAACTTCCCGATTTTCAATTTTCAATTTTCAACTTTCAATTTTTTTAGCGGGAAGTTAAAAAACCATGAACTTACTCATCCGAGTATGGCAATCATTTCTGATTGCTTGAATCATAATGCAATTGCTGTTCATTTGTACTCTGGGGTCATCGATTTTATAATATCTTTGTCATTTGGAGTTCGTAAAATTTTTTTCTTTTCGGACGGCGAGCCACAATAGTATAAAAATTTCAAACATTTTGTTAATTTATCTCATTACAATAAAGAATTCGGAATAAACATAGAATGAAATTTTTTCGCACTGGCACATGGTAAAGGTCCATCTGATGGACTAGTTAGTACTTTGAAAGGAATGGCTGCACGTGCTAGCCTACAATTGCTACCTCATCTACAAATCCTAACACCATCACAATTATTTGAGTGGGCTTTGAAAAATTTACTAAACATTAATTTTAGATTTTCAAAAGCTGAAGAATACAATTTCAAGAAAAAGAAATCAGAGGAACGCTTAAAAAATGCTAAGCCGATACCAGCGACACAAAAAATTCATCAAATTACTCCATTATTGAATTTTGTTGTAATAATTAAGCCTTTTTCTTCGTTGGAAGAATCCACACAACACAGTTCAGAAACCAAGAAAACCATCGTTAAATCGAGGAAAATAATGATAATATTGAAATTTTTAACATTGCAACAACGATATTTTAATAATATAACTCAATTGTGGCTGTAAATACACTTCACGATTGATATCGTACAATTTTTTTCAACTTCTGAGATTTTAAAAACAATCCAAAAAAATTTTAACGCAAAGTTATGAACGTAAGCTGATTTTAGAATTTTTTTTTTTCAACCAAAAAAAAAATAGAAAGAAAAGTCGGCTCAAAATCTAAATAGGGGGTTGAATACTATCTTAGTTCAAGTTTATATTGAGACAAAAATGTTGAAAATCTAAGGTTCCGAACTTCTAAAAAATGACGGTTTTATTGAAAAAACGAAATTATTTCATATTTCCTGACTTTTAAAAATTTTTTTTTCATCTATTTTCGAAAACTATAATTAAAAATAAAATGAAAAAAAACAAGTGCCAAAAGGTCAATTTTTTTCGAAAATTCGTAACTTTTTTTGGGATCGGTAAGAAAATCTGAAAAAATTCAGAAAAATGTCTTTGGTAGGGTAGAAAATGATACAAAATTTTCAGCGAAATCGAAGGGGGTCAGGCCGAAACCTCGGTGATTTGGCATGGAATGCCCCATATATGTACATACATAGATATTCTTTTAAATCATATGCAATTTCTGACTCAGATTGACGAGCTGAGTAAGAGTATACAAAGATTTCTTGAAAATTCTGACGTAAGAATGAATGCAAGAGTTAGATTTTGAAACGGATTGAAACTGTTTTAAATTGTTTAACTCGTTCTCCTTGGTCACCCCTTCATTTGTTTAGGGCGCCACTGGATTTTTAGACACAGTATCCAGAAACTGGACGAGAGCATAAAGTAATTCTACAGGGTCGTGAGAGATTGCTAGGAAGGAAACAAAAAATCATCAATGAAATTCATTTTGAAACACATTTTATTTAACCAACCCAATTACAATAATAAAACCTCTTTCAATTAATAAACACTTAATTCTAAGCCCTATTCTTGCTTGTTTAACGGTTTTCTATCGTAGTTTCTTATTCTCGACGATACCCTCATGTGGAGTGACCATATCGCGGTTTTTAAGTGTGCGCAGAAAACAGAAGAGGATACCATGAATCCCTAGGCAACACTACAATTATTATTATTTAATTCCATTTTCCAAATTGAAATCCGATTAACTAATTTGCTAATATCCATTTTCCATTCATTCCTAATCCAAATTTCTAATTAAAATTCTTAACTAATCTATTGCCGTGGTCTTAATAATATAACAATAAATATTTAATAACAAGAGGTCTTCGTATCTTGAATTAATAGATTAAAATCTGACGACAGAGGTCTTAATAATTTGCCGACAATGTGTTCACTGCGTCCTAGCATTTTACAAATTTATTTTTCATCAATTGACTTCTGTCAATTTTATTGTTGCCAGAATTTTATGATGTAATTTTACTTAAATTAGTTTTATTGAAATGAATTTGATTTAATTTTATAAATTGTTCTCATCCGAATTGACTTTTGCCGAAATTTGTAAATTATTTTTACTAAATTTGATTTAGTTTTATTTTATCAATTGTCTTAATTTTGTCCAAATTATTTAGTCAGAGTTAACGCATTAATTTATTTGATTTTAATCTCTGAATTGAGAATTTGTCAATTGATTTTATTTGATTTAATTTTGACTAAATTATTTTATTTCTTCCTGAATAACTGAGTTGATTTTATTTCAACTAGATTACTTTATTTTACTTCGTTTTGTGTTTCTTGAAACTTGGAATTTATTTTATTTTATTTTTGGAGATTATATTTTACTTTATAACGCACTGAGATTCTAGTCTCGACCTTGCATGTCCTCTACTCAGCTTTTTAGCGCCAGACAAGATGGCTGACCCTCTCCCAAACATTTGTTGATTTTCTTCCAGGCAAAATTTACAAGTGATTTATTTTTCATTTTTATCTAACTAATTTTAACGACCACTTTAACAATTATTTTCTAATTCTAATTCTACTTTTGTTTTATTTTACACAATCAAAATTTATTCCAAATTATTTATTAAATTATTCCTTGATTTTGATTGAATTATATTTCTGATGATTTTACTAAAACTTTTTACTGAACTATTTCAGTGATTTTAATTGATTTTACTTAAACTCAATTATCAGAAAAAAATTTCTTACGTGACATCGGAATCATGAATCAACGAACTAAAATAATTCTTAGTAAAATTAATCCAGACTTCGCCTACGTGTTTAATTAATAATCCGAAATAATTCCTGGTATTATTAATCAAATATTCAGTATTTTATTTCTAACTTGTTCTTAAATTTATTCTTAATTTTAACCTGACTTTTATTCCGGACTTTATTCTAATTATTCTACAAAATTTGTTCTCAAACATTTTGATAATTCGTTGTTAATTATTTTGATAAGTTAATTTTTAATTATTCGGATAAATTTCGGGTACTTGAATTTTTTTGAATTAATTCTTAAATTTTCTTAAAACTAATAATTTCCACAGGACGCAAAATGGTGATGACCTTCAGCCGACATAAGGGCCTGGTTGTTCCGCATCACCAAGAAATTATTTATGCATGATAATTGTACTGGAGTTTTTTTTTTTCTTAATTTTCTCAGCAATCCCTCGACGCTCCAACTCCTGGGTTTTAGTTTCCGTCTGAAATTTTTCCTCGGTGAGGTATTAAATTTGGTAGCAAAGTCCCAGATCACCAAGTCGCGTCACGTTCGCCTCAGATATTATTTTCCTGTAACAAAGGTTGCATAAGAATTTATTACAATTTAAACCAAAATTAAGCGAGCTGATATGTTTGCCTATCAAGCATTAAATTTTTCGAGTCTTATCGCTTCGTTTCACTTTGGTCGAGCGAATCAAAAATAATTACCTGGTTAGAAAACTTTTCACGAAGCGTTTAGTTCGACCGTTCCGTCACAGTAACTCTTCCCACAATTTGTTGGTTCGTTTCCTTCTTCACTCTGTCTTCAGCACTCTTTTTCTCGGTGCTGGTGCTTCCACCTCGGGGACTTACTCACTAACTCACAACTACTGGGGTAAGCACTTCAGAACACAACGCCCTGGGGAATCGGTCGATAACTAACTAGCACAGATCGGAGACCTTCTCCGGATAAAGAAGACCCCGTGTACTCCGTTACAATTTCTATGAAATCTACTAATAAAATTTCATTAATTAGAATTAGCTTTTAATGTGCTGTCATTTCTGATACAATTGATTAAGGAAGATAATGAAGCATGTCAATTGAAGCTTACTTAATAAGCTTTCAGATGCAATTTACGAGAAGAGAAAAGCTATCGCATTCAAAAGTTATTGCAAAGAAAACCAAAAAAAAGTTGAATTTTTCAAAATTTTTTGAAATTTTGAATCAGCTCGTATTTCTAAAGTAACCGACCGATTCAGCTCATCTTCAAACTTAACTTCGGTAATTATCCGTAGCTGAGTAAGAATATACAAAAATGTTTGAAAATGCTGACATTAGGACTAATGCAATAGTTAGATTTCTCTGAAATATACTAAAAAATCCTCGCATTAAATTCAATCAATAATAGTTAATTAAATCAAAGAAAAAGGTTATCAAAATTATCGCAGTAAATTTAAATAATAACAAACAATTAAACGTCAACGAACTTAATGAACCGTAGCATCAAACTTAATTAATACTGATACATTAAGTATCCGAAAAACAAAAAATCTGGAAAACGGTTGACCCTAATGGCTATCCCTACAACTTCCCACTAATTCTATATTTGAGCGCTTAAAACTGCACTTAGACGTTTTTCAGCTTGAAGAGCTCAAAAACATAATTTATGAGTTATTATGAGCTCTCCGAGCTCAAAGAGTCGGGTATTCTGAAATTTTGAGCTCTTCGAGCTCAAAAGACTGGTACTGGTTTAGTAAAGAGTATTTTTTGAATTTTCAAATCGCAATAACTTCTAAACGAATAGACCGATCTTCACGCTGTTATAATTATATTGATTTAGAAAAATAACGATCCAAAATGAAATGTCAAAGTTATGTGAAAAAAAAAAACAATTTTTTTGAAATTTTTTTTTTCGATAACTCTCTGTTATATCCGGCATACCGTATATAATACAGGGCCTCCAATTCCCGCCGAAAAGTGCAGCGCTTGCATATTTAGGGAACCACAACCAGGACTGCGCGACAACTCACTCGTGGCTAAAGAATACACATCACCGCGTATTGTCACCTTATCAAAAGAACCAATTGTTTAATTAGTAGCCCCTCTCTTAAATCGCAATCGAGGTGATAAAAACCGCGAACACCATAATTCACTAGCTTATTTACAAGGTGACAGTTCTGCCTTAAAGCCTGGGTGAGTCCTATACACCGACACGTATAGGCAGACTTCAATTATTAAATTAATTAGTCATCTTTTCCCTAACTATCCATTTCGATTTCCTTAACGGTATTTCCGAGTTCTGTGATAGTGATTCTTCGAGTCATGATTCGTCTTTACGATAATCGAGATTCCCGCAGTTCCGGTAACCTGATCCCCTCTTAAATTATTTTCTTCTTCTGTGAATTTATAATCGGCGAGCTTTTGTTTGCCGGAGTCGTTACTCCGGTTACGAACTCATATAAACTTTCAACTTGTTTGATATTGTTATTAGTTAATAAGTGAATAGTGTAAATTAAGTCGTGTTTGCTCATAGGGCCAGTTAAACCGAATATACAAACTAAAAACCCGAATCGAAGAGTTCCATCATTTATAGATTAAGAAGCTATCCAACGTTCATCCTTTAACCTTCAATCTTCAATCTCCAGTCAGCAGGAGGAAGGGAGAAGCCAAGCAGCGCAAGTCAAAGGTATAAAGTCCAATTAAAGGCCGAATCATCGTTGGAATTAGGATTCGTGATAGTAAGTGGAGGTTATTTTATTATTTCCGAGGTCGATTGTCTATTCCAAGGGGCTCTCTCCGGGGTTTTCACCTCCGCGAACCCATAAACTAAAAACCTCACGATCCTCTCGTTAGGGAAATTTATCTGTTATCCGAACCTTCGATAGTCCAGCTACCAAATTTTAATATTATATTTTTCGGACATAACAGACCTTAATTTCTGGTGGCAGCGGTGGGATCCGACTGGTGATCCCTCGTATTAGACAAACCACCCCGGTTGGAATTTAGTAAAAAACAGGGTATTTCCTTCTTAACTCCTCCAAAATTTCCAAAATTTTTCGAAATCAAGAACCACATCCAAAATTTTATTTTCTTTCTCTTGATATAAATTTTCATTTATTTTACATTCCGCTAGCTACGCAAAAATTAAATTTAACTTTGATTAGTCATTTGATACATCCGGCGTGATTCAATTCCCATTCTATTTCATATTTTCATACAAATTGAATAATAAAATTAAAATTTTTTTTCTTGCTGACGTTTGAAATTAGCAATCACCTAAACCGTTCGAATTTCATTTCTTTTTTATTTTGCTGACTAATAAGAAAATTTTTTTTTTCTTTTGTAATTCGATTAAAACTTAATTCTATCTAAAACCAAAATTTTTTTTTGCTAACAATTAATAATTCTCTTTTTTTACTTCTATTATTTGATTATGACATTCGATCCTATTCAAAGCTCTGCTTTCTTTTTCCTTATCCCTCTTTTCAATTGCTAATAATAAATTATTTTTCATTATTTCGAAAATTATTCTTTCTCTCCTTTCTATTTTCAACTTTACTTTGACTTTAAATCCGATTCCAATTAAATATTTGTTGATCATCTTGTATTCAAACCTATATCATACTGCCTGCTCAAATTGTGCTGTTTACAAGCACGTCTTTAAAGACTACTCACTACCAGCCTGGTGTGCTGTAATTCTAGCACCTTGCTGCTGATAAGGAGTTTCTAAGCAGACTAGTGTATCGTACTCTCACGAGTCAATGACGCTCAACTTTATTTAATCGTTTGCTTCTGTTCACTCATTTTTACTTATCTTTATTACCTATATAACGTTGTTTCCTTATTTTAATTTCTTCCTATCATTTTAAATTTTCATAAAAAGGTTATTACTTCGAGACTCAATAACTCGAGCCGTCGTTAGCCGATTACTCGAACTGTGTTGTATGCAAGCACGTTCTTGTAAGAATTTGTCTGCCGACCTTGTGAGCTGTAATACGAGCACCAAGGCCTCGACAACAAATCTTTGAGTAAAAGAGTGACACAACTCGAGCTATCTCGACGACAATACCTACAAACAACAATCCACACTTAATCTTTCCGCGTCTATCCTTCCGTATTCGAGATTTCGTAACCCTACACCTACGATAACTAATCTTACTCTCCGGTTATTGTCCTCTCCAGCTGTGACCCACTGACCTAGTGACCAATAAAATACCTCGCGATTTAATTCAAATGAAAATTTCGTATTTCTTTCTTTTAAAATTTGGTCTTTTTCTCAGATTTTTTTTCTTTATTCCCGCGCTTTCTTAACTTATTCTTTATTCTTACACCTAATGGTAAATAAAATCCGTCGTTGCGGGTATAAATTCCAAATTCGGAAATCATACGCCGATCTGCTTAGCGGAAAAATTTATCGTAGACCCTTGATAGAGACAAAGTATTGGGAAGACCCCTCTTTCACAAATCAAAGTTCCTTTCCAATCCCAGAAATTAAGAAAAAAATACCTAAAATACTTAGCAACGAGGCGGTACCCCAAAGTTTAAAAGAACTATTAAAAGCCTGGAGAGCAGAACCTACGATTACCCAACCGGACTCGGGAGTAAATACTCCACCCTCATCCCCAGAGGTAGTCATAACCGACGTACGACCTTTCGATACACCTCGAATTTATTAAACT
>JZSA01003940.1:0-12774 GCA_000956155.1 Cotesia vestalis | reverse complement strand
GGTCAAACGGAAATCCAGGCTATTTCCAAAATCAACAACGTTACCAACAACGTCATTCCTAGCCAAGGTCATCCGTGGACAAAACCACCGGAAACCGATTTATACGTGAAACCGAAATCGATCGCATTAGCCTACAGCGTTCCAGAATATCCCGAATATTACACATCGGCCGAAGATCCATACTTTAACCATCCGGAAGTTACAGAACAATCGTATTATGGATTACCGCCATGCGGAGACCCCGATTGTGAGGATTCGGACTGCGAACCACCTCAAGCTATGGCGTTCACCGCGAACGGTCTACCTCAAGCTCCGAATAACTATCAGAGAAGGGCCTTCCAGCCTACCCCAGCCCAAAACCAATATCGTACACCGTATAGGGCATACGGAAATCGCCCTTATCAAAATCATTACCAACAAGGAGGCTATTATCAACCGTACAAGCCTCAAAATTTCGCTACATACGCCAATCAGCTACACCAAACTCCGACGGCGCCGAGGGAACAACAATCTGTTCAAAGCTACCCTCAAGCGTCACCCAAAACTCTCCCCGCGAACCCCGTGACTGAAGCGACTAACCCTCAGTCACCAGAAGAAGACCAGGAACCCGCACCGGTACGTTTGGAGAGACACATTAAAAGCTCGGAGTTCTGTAGCTGCCCAGGATGCCCCCGGAAAAACCTAAGTCCAGGTGAAGACCCTCTTGAACCGGCTTTAAACTCGATGGGCGCTCGCCAAACCGAGGGCATGGCGAGTCAGCCCCCACGCCCTCGACCAATGACAGCAGCATCATATCGTCAGAGGAGCCAGTAAAGGGCATTGCTCTTGTTACCGGTAAAGGACCCGTAATCATAGCTAAAAGTCCAAAATTCACCGGGAATCAAATAGAAATGCTCATCGACACAGGAGCCAACTATAATTTCATTAGCATCGACGCTCTAGCAAACGAAACCACCTTCCTATGTAAAGACATGGGGCAGGTGGGGGGGGGGAAATCGGAGCAAACCAACGCGACCTATACCTTTTTCCATCAAAAGAGGAGCCTGCGATTCTCAGCTCCTAGCGGTAGGAAGCGGTCCGAAAATAGATGTTGAATGCCCGGCCCTGTTAGGAAAATACCAACGATTTATCACAGATACGGGGGGGGATGTATCCTCGTTCGGCCCAGAGATCCGATCCCATTCAGTTTAGACATAGCGAAGTCACCGATCTTCACGATCCCACCTCGCACTAGAATGGTGGTGCCGATTCCGATCGAACCGAAAAGTCCACTACAAGGATACCTCCCGCGCATTCCTACACCGGAAGGAGTATTCCTAGGCGACGCCATTGTTCTGGCCGACCGAAGTTACGCGAACTGTATGGCATTTAATACCACAGACGAATCGGTCACCATAGACCTAGATCCACAAATGCTAGAAGACTATGACTTCCAAACAAATAACTCATTCTCCAGTTCCGACGACACTGTCTGCGAAGGCCCTCCAGTCGACGCATCGACTCAAGAAAAGCGGACCAACGAGATTTTAAAGAAAATTCCATCTCAACATCTAGACGATAAACAAAAAAATCAAATCCTAGAAATTGTCAGCGAATTTACCGATATATTCCACCTACCGGGAGACAATCTAGGATGTTCTAACCGGGCCACGTGTAAAATCCCGACTAAGACAGATAAACCGGTACACGTTAAACAATATAGGTTTCCTAAACAACATCAAGAGGAAATCCAGCGACAAGTAGAAAATCTATTGCAACAAGGCATAATTAGAAATTCAAAATCTCCCTACTGCTCCCCCGTATGGGTAGTGCCGAAAAAGGCTGATCCCATTACTGGAGCCAAAAAATGGAGAATGGTAATAGACTTTCGCGACTTAAACAAAATCGCAATCGGAGACGCGTACCCTCTCCCGTCAATTATCGGTCTCCTAGGCCAACTGGGAGACGCTAAATTTTTCAGTGTTTTCGATCTCGCAAGTGGCTTTCATCAGGTCCCAATGGACCCAGAAGATGCTCATAAAACAGCATTTTCGACACCCTTCGGCCACTTCGAATACGTCAGAATGCCTTTCGGCCTAGAAGGTGCTCCAGCTACATTTCAGCGAATGATGAACACCGCTCTAGGGTGGCTACCGTGGATTCTAATTTATTTAGATGACATCATCCTCCACGCACGAACTCTGGAAGAACACGGCGGCAGATTACGCAAACTATTCCAAGTCTTAAGAGAAGCAGGGCTCACCTTACAACCAGACAAATGTAAATTTATATGTGCGGAAGTAGATTACTTGGGACACGTTATTTCTAGAGACGGCGTAAAACCAGACCCTAAAAAAAAACAAGCCCTACGTGAAGCCTCTAACCCAAGAAATCAAACCGAAATGCGAAAATTTCTCGGCCTAGCAAATTATTATCGCCGTTTTATTCATAATTATGCTGTACGAGCAAAACCACTTACTGATTTAACAAGGAAAACGAAAACTTTTAAATGGTCAGCAGAAGCGGAATCTGCCATGCGAGACATTAAGAATGCCTTATGCGCAGTCTCTACACTAGCTTACCCGAACTTAGAAAAACCTTTCATCCTAGCTGTTAGTTCATCAGACGTAGGAATATCGGATATTCTAAGCCAGGAACTCGACAACCAAATATCTAACTTATCTTCACCAAAATCCGAAGATCTAGTTAATAACCCGAAGGGGACAAGTAACGATAAAATCGTCGCCTGCACCTCACCGATATTAAGAGACGCCGAATTGCGATACACCCCGGATAAAAAATAATGTCTCGCTCAAGTATACTCAGTCCAACAATTCCGACCTTATCTATACGAAAATAAATTCACGGTACAAACAAAGAAGGCTTGCGTCGCCTGGCTGAGAGACACCCGAGATCTCACCGAACGTCAGCGAAAATGGCGCTCTAAGTTAAACGAGTTCACGTTCACGGTCGTTATAAAAACAAACGTAGGTAACCAGGATGCCGACGCCCTGTCATTCAATCCAAGAGGAAGGACAGATGAAACTAAAGTTTAAGAACCTTTAGACCATATAGAAAACTTACAAAACCCTGTAGGTAATCATATTACAGAAACGTTACTACTACCAGCAAATAGCACAGATCTAGAGGCTCCCGCTAAGAAAAGAGGTCGACCACTCGGGTCTCGAAATAAAAGATTCCAATGACTCCCGGAAGTTCGAGACACCATAGTCTCTCGTTTACGATCAGAACTTCGTCGCGGTTCACAAAATCCCCCTGTTGTCTATCGCGAACTGGAATTTACTGATAACAGAACGGAAGAAGACACTCCAAAGGATTCCGACGACGTTTTCTTACCTCCAAACGAAAGAGATGTGAAATCCGGTGGAGTAGAACCATCAAAAGATCCCGTTCGCGAACTGGCACCGGCCACTTATTTTGATTCTGGCGATGATGGGGATGAAGACGAAGAAGAGAGGAGGGGGGGGGGAGCCAGTAATACCGTCAATTCAGAAGACGACTGCCCAAAAACTTCTCGGAACATCGACAGCTCACGCGCAAGTGTCAATGAATCTATTAAAAATTTCGAATGAATCGCACAAAAATTCAGTAACGTTAAAGGAGTAGCTCCAACCTGGATTCGAGGTACTATAGGGCCAACGTACCCTCTTGTGGCAGATCCCCCATGGGCCCCATTTACTAAGACATCGCCCAATAACGACGTCATCCGAGAAGTCAGGAAGTCAATAAATAAATCATACCATCAGTTGAACATAGCCTCGGACGACGAAGAGGACCGAACAATAACAACTCCAGCCAACCGTGACCGCGATACAGACCACATAGAAACTGAGAATGATGTCGAAGGATTAATATAAGAAGAAAACAACAGCGGATGCGACAACACTTCAACAGCGAGCGAACCCGGTGATACCGCCATCCCTGCAGAACTCGACAAATCGGCACTACCCGGCTCCATTGCGCCTCTAGAAAAAAGTATCAGGTTAGCTCCAGAAACTCCCACCTTCATTGGAACAATGCTAGATAACTTCGAAACACGGGGCATACAATGGGATCCATCCTCTGGTAAAATGATAGACATCTCCACACACCAGGGATCAACACCATACCGGCCGTTTACAGATGAAACAGTAGTAGCTCAACGACGAAACCGACTATCCGAATTACCGACATTTAACGACAATGAGAATCCGGAGGCTTGTTCCAGCGTGATAGGAGATTCGGAGATCACTTATCATCGGACCGACCCGTTTCACTTATCAAAACCCCCCAACGCAAGTCAAAATCATCAACGGAATCCTCTTCCGATAATACACCCGAAGATTCGACAAATGTTACAACAATAAACAAAACTTTTCGAACACCCTTAAACAACAAAACAACTTCGTCGGTCATTAAACAACAAGATAATCTAAATTTACCACCATCGGAACCGTCAGGTTCAGAAGAAAATTTACAAAAATTAACCATACTGCCTGCCGAAATTCCTTACGATGAATCCTGGCCTATAACAACAATAAAATTTTTATCACGCAGAGATGGACTTACATACGTACGCAATTACCTAGATCATCGAAACCGTAAACGGGAAAAACATCATTAAACATCCTAGTAAACTAAAATTAGCCTCCGAATAAGAACAATACGGTCTGTTGCAAATCACCGACTATCAACATGCTAATAATTTGTTTCTTTCATCTACTCTTGAGCATTGTCAGCTCCGACGCAACTGACCAAGACGCAATCGAATTACAACCGGTGAAATATAATCCGGGACTCGTATACGATCCCTACAAAAGGACGCATATGGTCGAGAGGGAATGGAACATTATATCCACCATCGATATAGGAGCTGTTAGGTCGAATGGCGTTTTTAGAGCGGTAGCGTTAACGATGGAGGTTTGGACTAACGTTTTAAAGAATACGCAACGGAGGTTTTAATTCCGTTTTTTTTATTATTTATGTGGGACGTTTTCGAGATACGAATTGACCACGCCTTCATTTGAGACTGACGGATTTTTATGTAGATAGATGTACTTACTACTTGTTGTATTATTAATAATCGCTGGATCCGTGATTCCAGGGGCTGCTCTCAGCGCCTCTTCTTTTGATTGGGCCCTTTGGTCGTTTCTTGCAGCAGATGAAGTAGGATGGATTGGGCTGCTTATTTCAAGGGCTTCTTATTTTATAAATGAAAGTAGTTGATTTCTCTTCGTTTTTAAATTGATTTATAATCACTAAAACTTACACCTTCACAATTGTAATTTTAAATGTAAATTATACTAATGAATTTTAATAATTTGAGCTAACGTCCTCCAGTCCTCCGTAGGGTAAAGTGCGCAAAACTAGCTTTTAATAAATTTAGAATAAACTTAATGACCGTATTCTCGCCTAAGTGCAGAGCAAATTAGAACTTTGAGATTCCGGTTCTCTATGATAAACTTAATGTTAATACGTGGCCTGCTGGTTAAACCGCGTCCAAACTTCCTTTAAGTGCAGTGCAAATTAAAACAAAGGACTCTACAAGGTACGGGCTCGTCAACTAAACGCGGAAGTCGAATTAATTGGGCAAAGACGAGGCGTTGGCTGTTGATCGCCTTCTTAAATACTCGTGGTGCTGAGATTGCAGGAGTCCCCGCTAGTCAACCAGCAGTCGCGTAGCTTATATTTTATTGTGGCTTTCGCGCATGGAGAAGTCTTCTATCTGCGCGGGTGATTTAAATTTAAAAGAAAAATTTTTGGGGTGGACATAACATTCCCCCGGAAAAGCGGAAGGCTAGTATAGTTTTTCGGTTTTCCTATGGCCACCTTCCCCATGAGCGAGAGCCACTTACAAATTTTTGTTTTTAATATTCTTTACCCAATAAGAGAGTAGTGAGGAGAGTCATCTGGCGCGAATATTTAAATTTAAATTCAGATTTTAATCTCGTGTTGAATTATATGCTGACTGATGGCTAATCTTTCTCTTGCCTCTCGATTTCGTGAAGCCGTGTCGAATGTCAGTATTGTGTCAGTTGTGAGTGAGTGAAGAATGTACGCTATGGAGAAGAATTTTGAGGGCTTTGGGACTTGGTTCCAGATGGTCCTAAATGTTTATGGAGAGAAGGTAGGTAGATTTATGAATGTATAAGTCTATAATTATATATATATATATATATAAACCGAGAAATTTTTTTTTTTTTTTTTTTTTTTTAAAGGTAAAACGAGTTAGAAGGGAAGTAGAGTTAGAATTATTAAAAAAATTTGGAGCGTAGAATTTTATTAAAATGAGAAGAAATTTTGAAGTAGAATAGAAAATATTTAGGTTTAGATAAGGGAAAAAAAATTTTCTTGAAGTTAGACTTTAAAAGGGAGTAAGAGAAAGAATAGAGTATAAGTATAGGCATATGTATATACTATAACGTAAATAATTTTTCCTAATCCCAATCGGTAGATCTCAAACAAACTATAATTTTCTACGTTACACTTCGTCCATCTCAGCCATCTCTCGATCCTCCAGGAACCCCGACAGGCGCCAGCCGACTTTTGTTTCACCGTAATCGGCAACCGGGATACGATAAACTTAAATTTTATGTTCCTAGAAAACCAAGATAGGCCTTGACAGTAACGGAATACCTCGGTGTTGCTCAGTTATGCTGGTTATGGAGAGAGGGTCGTGATTCGGTCTCTCAGAGGAATTAATTTTCACACAAAACTGGACTAAACGATAACTAGTATACAAATCGGTACCCCCAAACTAATACTCAATCTTAATAATCGGAAAATAAATTTAATTCGATATATAAAATATCGCGGAAGCAGTCCTAAACGACACGAAACAAAGACTATGGCCTGGGCCATAGGTCTACGGTAACAGCATGCGTGAGGCACGCCAGCTTCGGTACGAGAGACTCACTTGACTCTCAAGCGATGCTCACTCAACGAGAGCTCGCAATCGACTCTTTTTATCGATACACATTTAATGCTGCCTCGCAGCGACGGTACGTCCGTCCTTCATGAGGACTTTCACAAGACCCTCTCAATAAATAATCCGGTCCTAAACCGGACTTCCACACACGATCCTTACTCTTTCGCTACTCAAGCCAGACTGCTTTACAAAACCATCCTTACTTATCCACGACTCAAACTAGACTGCCCTACAAAACGATCCTAACTCATCCACGACTCAAGCCAGACTGCCTCTCACCGTACCCCTACTACATTTATACCACCTGCTACATGCGCTCAACTCACCTTTTATTAAAATGAGAAGAAATTTTGAAGTAGAATAGAAAATATTTAGGTTTAGATAAGGGAAAAAAAATTTTCTTGAAGTTAGACTTTAAAAGGGAGTAAGAGAAAGAATAGAGTATAAGTATAGGCATATGTATATACTATAACGTAAATAATTTTTCCTAATCCCAATCGGTAGATCTCAAACAAACTATAATTTTCTACGTTACACTTCGTCCATCTCAGTAACGGAATACCTCGGTGTTGCTCAGTTATGCTGGTTATGGAGAGAGGGTCGTGATTCGGTCTCTCAGAGGAATTAATTTTCACACAAAACTGGACTAAACGATAACTAGTATACAAATCGGTACCCCCAAACTAATACTCAATCTTAATAATCGGAAAATAAATTTAATTCGATATATAAAATATCGCGGAAGCAGTCCTAAACGACACGAAACAAAGACTATGGCCTGGGCCATAGGTCTACGGTAACAGCATGCGTGAGGCACGCCAGCTTCGGTACGAGAGACTCACTTGACTCTCAAGCGATGCTCACTCAACGAGAGCTCGCAATCGACTCTTTTTATCGATACACATTTAATGCTGCCTCGCAGCGACGGTACGTCCGTCCTTCATGAGGACTTTCACAAGACCCTCTCAATAAATAATCCGGTCCTAAACCGGACTTCCACACAAACGATCCTTACTCTTTCGCTACTCAAGCCAGACTGCCTTACAAAACCATCCTTACTTATCCACGACTCAAACTAGACTGCCTCTCACCGTACCCCTACTACATTTATACCACCTGCTACATGCGCTCAACTCACCTGCACGCTACTTTCAGACACACATATCCCCCACATTCACTTCTACACTCACACAACTAGAGTCCCAGACCTACCAGTGATCCTGCTCCCCTGGGAGCTCAGACAGAACTCACGACTCCCCTCGAGCACCCAGCAATCGAGGCTGCGCGAAAGCCACAATAAAATATAAACTACGCGACTGCTGGTTGACTAGCGGGGACTTCTGCAATCTCAGCACCGCGAGTATTTAAAAAGGCGATCAACAGCCAACGCCTTGTCTTCGAGCAGTTAATTCGACTTCCGCGTTTAACTGACGGGCCCGTGCCTTGTAGAGTCCTTTGCTTTAATTTGCACTGCACTTAAAGGAAGTTTGGACGCGGTTTAATCGGCAGGCCACGTAGTGTCTTTGAGCAATTAATTCGACTTCCGCGTTTAATTGACGGACCCGTGCCTTGTAAAAGTCCCTTATCTTAATTTGCGCTGCACTTAAGACGAGTTCAGACTCGGTTCAACCGGCAGGCCACGTATTAGTTTTAATAATTTAGAGAACCGGAATCTCAAAGTCTTAATTTGCCCTGCACTTAGGCGAGAGTTCGGTCAATAAGTAACTAAAGATCTTTTAAAGCTAAATTTGCGCACTTTACCCTACGGGGGACTGGAGGACGTTAGCTCAAATAAATAAAATTCATTAATGTTAAATTCGATCTGATAAAAATTACGAAAGTGTAGAAGTTTTGGTGTTTATTAAATAAATCTTGAAAAGTGAAATCTGTTTTAAATAAATTCATTTTACAAAATAAGAAGCCCGTAATATAAGCAGCCCAAATCCATCCTACTCCATTCGCTGCGAGAACCAACCAAAGGGCCCAATCAAGGCACAGGCGCTAACAGCTGCCCTTAAACCACGGATCTGACCATCACTAAAGTTCCTGCAGAGAGTAAGTACATCCACTCACATAAATATCCGTCAGTCTCAAACGAAGGCGTGGTAAGTTCGTATTTCGAAAACGTCCCACATAAATAATTAAAACAACGGAATTAAAACCTCCGTTGCGTATTCTTTAAACTGTTAGTCCAAACCTCCACCGTTTACGCTACCGCTCTAAAAACGCCCTTGGACATAACATAAAGAACACTGGTGGCAGCGGTGGGATTTCGAATACGAAATTATTTAACTTTTGTTTGAAAAAAATTTTAACTTCTAACTATTTTCCTTTCTATTTTTATATTTTTTTCAATTTTAATTCCACTGTCTAAATAAATACAAGTCTAATTGCGTTTAATTTTGAAATTTTAAAACTTTTCCTTATTTTTTTCATTATTCATCATTTTTGTCTTATTCCCAAATTCCAAATTTTTCTCTAAATTTTATATAAACCAATAACTCCTGAAATTTTATAAAATTTGCTTGAATTTTTTCTATAAATTTTAAAAAGAACCTTTTCTTTTTTCCATATTTCTATTTTCATTCAAAGGAGTTATTGGATATTTAATTTTATCATTGATATTATTTTTATCATTGGGGATCCGAATACGAAATTATTCAACTCCCGTTTGAGAATAAATTTTAAATTCTAACAATTTTCGTTCGCTACTCATTTATTCTAAATCAAGTAAAATAAAATTCACCGTGTAAAGTAAATTCAAGATATTATTTCATTTAATCTCGACATAAAATTCAATTTTATTGTAGAACGAATTTCGAGTCTTACAAAATATTATCTTATATTTCGACATATTTTAAAATTTATAGTTTGCAAAATTTCTTTTAACCGGAATTCCTTTTTTTTTAAAAGGTTATAGAACTTAAATAATATTTTTTTTTTCGCAATCGGTTGTCGACCTTAGCGTACTTTCTTTAGACAATCTAATATCGCGAAAAAAATTCGCTGACGCGTCTATATCCGAGTTGGCTAACACCAAACGGAATTTGCAATCGCAACTCCTGTCAGCAAAATTTATTTTAACTCGGTATTGAGAAATAAAAATTTAAATACAACTTTTTTTGCTAATGAAGCAATATTAATATTAAATTTTATTTATTTCGAAATTTTGAAAATTTTTTTTTATCCCTTACATTTACACTACATTTTACGAGAAGTATGCTGCGAATCTAGCACCTCCTCTGACAAAACTCTCACAGAAGTTTCCTAGTTCTGGAAAATTTCTTTTAATTAGCACTTTCCTTTACGAAAGAAGCTCTCACTAAACTCTTGGGAAGGGTGCTTTAAATTTAGCACCTTCTCTTGACCACACATTCACAAGGGTATAAAACAATTAACACTGGTGGCAGCGGTGGGATTTCGAATACGAAGTTATTCAACTTCCGTTTGAGAAAAAATTCTAAATTCTAACAATTTTCGTTCGTTACTCATTCATTCTAAATCAGGTAAAATAAAATTCACTGTGTATAGTAAATTCGAGATATTATTTCATTCAATCTTGACATAAAATTCAATCTTATTGTAGAACGAATTTCGAGTCTTACAAAATTTTCTCTTATATTTCGACATATTCTAAACTTTATATTTTGCAAAATTTCCGTTAACCGGAATTCTTTTTCAAAAGGTTATAGAACTCTAATAGTATTGTTTTGCAATTGGTTTTCGACCTTAGCGTACTTTCTTTAAACCACTAAATATCGAAAAAAGAATTCGCCGACGCGTCTGCGTCCGAGTTGATTAACACCAAAAGGAATTTGCAATCGCAACTCCTGTCAGCAAAATTTATTTTAACTCGGCATTGAGAAATAAAAATTAAAATTTTTGCTAACTAAGCAATATTAATATTAAATTTTATTTATTTCGAAATTTGGAAAAAATTTATCCCTTACATTTACACTACATTTTACGAGAAGGGCACTGCGAATATGGCACCTTCTCTGACAAAACTCTCACAGAAGTTTCCTAGTTCTAGAAAGGTGCTTTAATTAGCACTTTCTTTTACGAAAAAGTTCCTGCAGAGAGTAAGTACATCCACAATCATAAATATCCGTCAGTCTCAAACGAAGGCGTGGTAAGTTCGTATCTCGAAAACGTCCCACATAGATAATTAAAACAACGGAATTTAAACCTCCGTTGCGTATTCTTTAAGCTGTTAGTCCAAACCTCCACCGTTTACGCTACCGCTCTAAAAACGCCCATGGACATGAAGAACACTGGTGGCAGCGGTGGGATTTCGAATACGAAATTATTTAACTTTTGTTTGAGAAAAACTTATTAAATTCTAACAATTTTCGTTCGTTACTTATTCATTCTAAATCAAGTAAAATAAAATTCACCGTGTAAAGTAAATTAAAGATATTATTTCATTCAATCTTGACATAAAATTCAATTTTATTGTCGAACGAATTTCGAGCCTTACTAAATTTTCTCTTATATTTCGACATATTTTAAAATTTATAGTTTGCAAAATTTTCTTTAATCGGAATTCTTTTTCAAAAGGTTATAGAACTTAAATAATATTTTTTTCGCAATCGGTTGTCGACCTTAGCGTACTTTCTTTAGACAATCAAATTTCGTAAAAGGAATTCGCTGACGCGTCTATATCCGAGTTGGTTAACACCAAACGGAATTCGCAATTGCAACTCCTGTCAGCAAAATTTATTTTAACTCGGTATTGAGAAATAAAAATTAAAATTTTTGCTTATTAAGCAATATTAATATTAAATTTTATATATTTCGAAATGTTGAAAAAAAAAAAATTTTTCTATCCCTTACATTTACACTACATTTTACGAGAAGTGTGCTGCGAATCTAGCACCTCCTCTGACAAAACTCTCACAGAAGGTTTCCTAGTTCTAGAAAGGTGCTTTAATTAGCACTTTCCTTTACGAATGAAGCTCTCACAAGACTCATGGGAAGGGGCTTTAAATTTAGCACCTTCTCTTGACCACACATTCACAGGGGTATAAAACAATTTTAACTTTCAAAATTTCTTTTATATTTTTTGTATTAGATATTTTATATTTTTTTGCTGACTCGAGACACAAATACTCCAACAAAAAAAAAAAATTTTTTTGTTGTTTAAAACTCTATCTGCTCATAATATAATATATGTAATATTTATATACTCGTTTTAATAACTAATAAAATTGTAACCCCCTATCGTCGAACGACCAAATTGTGATTTCGCGATTCCTAGTTTTCTAATAAATCAACTATTTGGGGTTAAAACCGATACAAAAAATTTTTTTTCGAGATTCTAGAAGGTCGATGGGAAAGAGTAGACGGTCGGGCTATCGATACCATCTGAAAAAGATACATTCCGATTTCATTAACGGCAGAGTATACCACCGCCCTCTTATCGAAACTAGATATTGGGAGGAAGACACGGAACCCGCGAATAAGGTAGTCGACAATAAGGCTAGCGGTCCGAAAGTCCTAGAAAACGTTAAGGCAACCCCGGAAATTTACGAAAAAATACTAAAATTTCGACAAACCCAAAACCCTATTAAAGCTCATCTAAACCCATCTACATGACCAAATCTAAATCCCCATTGCAAATAGATTTATCCGAAAATCTAAACCTTATCCTCTCTACCTTTAATACCTTTCCGAATCACACCTATTAATTTCCTTTAAACTCTTGCTCGACCTTCTTAATTAAGCAAAATATTTAAAGTCTAACATTGAATAGTCAGTCGAACACGTGACTTCCTTATTTAAATCAGTTAAAATTTTTGTTGGCATTTGAATCGTCTCTTATTTCAACCGTAAAATTGTTTACTACAAATTCACTCTATCGACTC
>JZSA01003939.1:0-13496 GCA_000956155.1 Cotesia vestalis | reverse complement strand
GTACAGAAGACCAGACCGTAGACGTGCAATGAGAGACGACGGAATCATACCGGGCGAATCTTTACCGCCCTCAGTAGAATTTCATAGACGAACGGGACAAGACGGTAACAGACATTACCCACAGATGCCGAGATCTTCTCGTGACTACGATGACCGAGGTAATTATCGCGAATCGCCCCGCACTTTATCAGACCATGAATACAGACAAGCCCCAGAGACATTCACTCATAGACCAGTACATCCGACGGACTACTATGAAGACCCATATCCTGACACTTATGAAGAGAATTACTACGGTCCGAATTATCAGAGGGAACAGGAGACTTTAGGCTCTACTTTCGCATTCGGAACCGAACGAAACCCACAATATACACCGATAAATCAAAATTATTATTAACCCCGAAATTTTCAAAATTTTAACCAAAATCGTGATCATTTCGGAGTAAACGGTCCAACTAAAAGAGCAGTTCGCTTCGAAGACGACGAAGATTCTGAAGAAGCCAAATTACGACATAAAAGGGACCCTTCGATAGTCTGTAAGGCCGTAGTAAAACGAACTTTTGAAAAAACAGCGGCCACTACTTTTTACGAATATTTACCCGACTTTTTACGATGCCTATGTAAAATGAAAAGATCCGAAACCTTAGACGACATGTACAAGGCCATCGAAAGTGACGCGTACAGAAGACCAGACCGTAGACGTGCAATGAGTGACGACGGAATCATACCGGGCGAATCTTTACCGCCCTCAGTAGAATTTCATAAACAAACTGGACAAGACGGTAACAGACATTATTCACAGATGCCGAGATCTTCTCGTGACTACGATGACCGAGTTAATTATCGCGAATTGCCCCGCACTTTATCATACCATGAATACAGACAAGCCCCAGAGACATTCACTCATAGACCAGTACATCCGACGGACTACTATGAAGACCCATATCCTGACACTTATGAAGAGAATTACTACGGTCCGAATTATCAGAGGGAACAGGAGACTTTAGGCTCCACTTTCGCATTCGGAACCGAACGAAACCCACAATATACACCGAGAAATCAAAATTATTTTCAACCCCGAAATTTTCAAAATTTTAACCAAAATCGTTATCATTTCGGATTAAACGGTCCAACTAAAAGAGCAGTTCGCTTCGAAGATGACGAAGATTCTGAAGAAGCCAAATTACGACATAAAAGGGACCCTTCGATAGTCTGTAATTGTCCCTTTTGCCCTAAGGGAGAACGTCGAGACGCCTACGACCCTTTAAACGGGACGGGCGCTCGTCAACAGGAGGCAATGGCGAGTATGCCCGTCCCGTCTCCGATTACACCTTCGAGGAACCCCAACTATTATCAACAGTACAAAAGGGGCCCATATCGGGGTTACCAAAATCAATACCCCCGATCCATCCTCCAAAACTCCCAGAGGCCAGACCTAGAACATCAACTGGAAATGAACGAAACGATAACTCGCCCGAGATTGGAAGAACAACCCGATCCGAACAATGTAAAACCCCTATCAGCACAGCAGAACCCGCCATTGATGACGGCAGGAGAATTACGAGCCCAGGGAAGGTCAAACCAAAATGTCTAACGACCGGAAAAGGCCCTACGGTCCACATACGAAGCCCAGCATTTCGTAATGGAGGGGTAAATGCACTCCTGGACACCGGCTCCGACCTCAACTTACTCTGCATCGAAGAACTATGCGACGAGGTCCTCTGTAACATCGAAAATATAGGAGTAGTAGGAGGCATCGCTACTAGCTCAATGCCCATAACCAGTTCAATGAACTTAAAAATATTCGGAGCAAAAACTACTTTCCATCTCGTACTGGAACCACCCGGAGGTTATAAGGCCATTCTCGGAAACGAATTTTTTATTCAGGAACTCGGAACCATTTCGTTTTACTGGAACACCCTAGTAATGAAAAATAAACCAATACAACCAATCCCGATTATTAACCCAAAGTTTGTTTAGAAGATTTACCATTCCCTGGAGTGGGAATTCTAGGAAACAATTTTTTCGAAGCCGAAAAAGTGGAAATCTCCTATGATAATCAAACCCTAGTCCTATTGTCCTGCCCTTCGAAACCGACACCTTTTAGCCTTGAAACAAAGCCCTCTTCCAGCTACACTTTGCCACCTTGGATGAAAATATCAGTAGCAGTACCAATCCAAGATTTCGGAAAAGGGGAGGGATACCTCCCCCGAATGGACCTTCCAAAAGGGGTACTCGGAGGAGAAGCTGTTGTCAAGGTAGACGACGGGTACGCCATGTGCATGGTCATTAACCTCAATTCAAACCCGGTAGATATAGAAATAGGACCTCAAACACTCGAAGAGTTCGAATTCGATAATCCTACTTCAGAGGGGGACGAATCCGACGCCCCTTCTATAGAAAATTCCAACCGTATAACAAATAAACAGGAACGTATTAAGATTCTACTCCAGAATATACCAGTAGATCACCTCAATCAGGAGGAAAAAGAACAAGTTCAGAACCTTATTAAAAACAATCACGACGTCTTTCACCTCCCCGGAGATAAATTAGGTCGTTCGAAAAATTTCACCTGCCGGATAGAAACTACCACCAACGAACCGGTGAGAATAAAACAATATCGATTTCCCCCAGAACATCGGGAAGAAATCGCCAGGCTGGTCGAAAATCTCGAAAAACAAGGAATTATTAGAAAATCTAACTCTCCGTACAACTCACCTCTGTGGATTGTACCAAAAAAATCAAATGATCCTTCTATAAAAAAATATAGAATGGTTATCGACTTCCGACAACTAAACAAAATCACTAGAGGGGATGCTTATCCTTTACCCCTAATTATCGATATTTTAGATCAATTAGGCAACGCTAATTACTTCAGCGTCTTTGATCTCGCCATGGGTTTCCACCAGATCCCAATGCACCCCGCAGACGCACCAAAAACGGCATTTTCTACCCCAGATGGCCACTGGGAATATTGTTGCATGCCTTTTGGACTAGAATGCGCCCCATCTATCTTCCAGCGAATGATGGATTCCACCTTAAGCGGATTAAAAGGGACAGAATTGTTTATTTATATCGATGATTTAGTCAGCTATGGAAAAACCCTTCAAGAACATGGGGTGAAAGTGCAAAGATTATTCAATAGACTGAGAGAAGCTGGTCTCACCCTCCAACCTGAAAAATGTATATTTCTCTGCCCCGAAGTAGATTATTTAGGTCACGTAATAACGAAAGAAGGCGTAAAACCAGATCCTAAAAAGATTTCATCACTTAAAAATGCCTCGAGACCTAGAAATCATACTGAAGCCAGGAAATTTATGGGACTCGCAAATTATTACCGAAGATTTATACAAAATTTCGCGGAAAGGTTATAGGTAAACCTATAACAGATCTCACGCGAAAAACTAAGCCCTTCACATGGACCGAGGAAGCACAAAAGGCATTCGACGGTATCAAAAATGCCCTCTGCGAAGATTCATTCCTTAAATACCCAGATTTTAATAAACCCTTCATCCTAGCTGCCAGTGCGTCAGATTTAGGAATATCCGGAATCCTCAGTCAGCAGACGACAGAAGAGGACGATGACTTAGAAAGAGACGGAGAGAAAATAGTGTCATATGTCTCACGTGTCTTTCACGACACCGAAACCCGATACACTGACATTGAAAAACAATGCCTTGCAGTGGTTTACGCTATTCAACAATTTCGACTGTATCTCTAAAAACACTTTACTTTAATAACCAGTAGCCCTTGTGTCACCTGGCTAAGGGACAGCACAACTGTCACCGAAAGACAAGCAAAATAGCGATCTAAATTGAGCAGATACAAATTTAATGTCATAGTTCGTCACAAAATCACGGAACAATACGCAGAAGGACTCTCATACAACCCCGAAGGTCGTCCCGAGCCCTTAGAAAACGAACCGAATAATATCACCGAAAATGACTATTCAGCACTACCCATTACGGACAATATCAATACAAAAAAGTCTCATAAAATACTCTCAGACAAAGAAGCGATTCAATCGATTAAGCGCCCTGGTCGCCCTCTCGGATTAAAAAATAGACCAAGAATCAGCAGCACCCCCGAAGTCAGAGAAACAATCGCCTCTCGTCTTAGAAAAAGGGAAATGGGAAAAACGCGAGTCCCACCCAAAATAAATTACCTTGAAAATAGCAACCTTGATTTAACTATAGACGATCCCGAGTCGCAGAAGACCGGAAACGAAGAACAGGGGGACGATGAAGTTTTCTTGCCAGCCTCAACTCCCGGACCCTCCACGATTAACAAACCAGATATGGGACAAGAGGGGGACGATGAAGCGGAGAAGGACAAAGAGCAATAAAAGAATAGCGAAAACTTCATCCCACAAAGAGAACGACGAAAAACCCAGGAACTAGTCAAAATGTTCGACGAAATCATCAAAAGACGACCCCCACCGAAAAATTCTTACAAAGGAAAAGCTCTAGAGAAAATGCGTCAAGAAGAAGCAATATTTAATTACATTCCTCAAGAATTAGCAAAAATGAAAAGAACTAGTTCCAAAACTGCGAAAAATATCCACCAATCGCTAAGTGAAATGCCTCTCCTCTGGCGAAGCGAAGAAGATTCCGTAGATGACACCGCAACTGAAATTAATGTCGACGAGTTTCTTAGAGACAACAGCGATGACCCCGAAGTAGGATCAAGCAGCGACACCAGCCCAGAAGATACGGGAAGAAGCGAATATCTCAGCGAAACGGAACACCCCGTCATCACAGAACCGGAGACTGCAACCTCAACAGAAATTGCTAACACAAAAAACGTCGTCAACATACATGACAAAAAGGAAAACCAAATGAATAAAAATTCGCTAACACAACAAAACTTAATTAAATCCCGATTCACTGGATATTTAAGGGACGGTCCAGAACCCCGAACCCCAATCTTCGGAAGAGTTCTCATACCCGACGAACTAGCGGCCATGGGTATCCGTTATGACCACGCAAGCCGCCAAATTGTAGACGAAAACGGCAAGGGAATAAACGAAATAGTCGAAACCGAATCGGCCGACGCGAATAACACCCTTATCGAACCGAAACAGGTAGAATCGAACGAAACATCGCCAACAAAATAAATTATCTTGAAAATAGCAACCTAGACTTAACTATAGAAGATCCCGAGAAGGCGCAGAAAACCGGAACTGAAGAACAGGGGGACGATGAAGTTTTCTTGCCAGCCTCAACTCCCGGACCCTCCACGATTAACAAACCAGATATGGGACAAGAGGGGGACGATGAAGCGGAGAAGGACAAAGAGCAATAAAAGAATAGCGAAAACTTCATCCCACAAAGAGAACGACGAAAAACCCAGGAACTAGTCAAAATGTTCGACGAAATCATCAAAAGACGACCCCCACCGAAAAATTCTTACAAAGGAAAAGCTCTAGAGAAAATGCGTCAAGAAGAAGCAATATTTAATTACATTCCTCAAGAATTAGCAAAAATGAAAAGAACTAGTTCCAAAACTGCGAAAAATATCCACCAATCGCTAAGTGAAATGCCTCTCCTCTGGCGAAGCGAAGAAGATTCCGTAGATGACACCGCAACTGAAATTAATGTCGACGAGTTTCTTAGAGACAACAGCGATGACCCCGAAGTAGGATCAAGCAGCGACACCAGCCCAGAAGATACGGGAAGAAGCGAATATCTCAGCGAAACGGAACACCCCGTCATCACAGAACCGGAGACTGCAACCTCAACAGAAATTGCTAACACAAAAAACGTCGTCAACATACATGACAAAAAGGAAAACCAAATGAATAAAAATTCGCTAACACAACAAAACTTAATTAAATCCCGATTCACTGGATATTTAAGGGACGGTCCAGAACCCCGAACCCCAATCTTCGGAAGAGTTCTCATACCCGACGAACTAGCGGCCATGGGTATCCGTTATGACCACGCAAGCCGCCAAATCGTAGATGAAAACGGGAAGGGAATACAGGAAACAGTCGAAACTGAACCATCCGACGTAAATAACACCCATATCGAACCGGAACGGGTAGAACTGGAAGAAAACTTACCAAACGAGATTAAATCAAACAATTCACCAGATAATAATAATCCAGAAAAATCCCACGATTCAGATGAAACCTCAAATAAGTCAACAACAAGCGGGAATACAACAGTGGGGGATGATGTAGGGAACCACCGATTTGGACCACCCTTCGTCGCTTATGACCCTCCAACTTTCGAAGACGCTGAAAATATTCTTGCCGAACGACGTCACTGGCCCAGAATATCTTCACCCTCTAGCCCAGACGAAAGTATACCCGAAAAAGGTCCCGAAATAAAAATAAAATTTGCAACCAGCCGAGATGGGCTTACCTATGCCCGAGACCATTTATTACAATTTTTAGCAGCCGACTGCGAAATAATAAAACCTGTAGCGAAGCTACTCCGCGACTTAAAATTTATAAATGTCGACGACCTTTACGCCTCAAAACCTACAAAGGGGGACGTGTTTGTCACCAAGCTAGTTCGTTGTAAAATCTTCACGGTATTTATCAAGACAAAACATTTCGAAAAACTAGACCCAATCGACCTGATCGAAGGATTGAGAAATCTTCGACAGTCGATGCACAAACATGACATTCACTCACTCCGCTGTGCAAAACAAGGAGATGAGTTCGATGACCTTAACATTCAAGCTTATTTATTACAAGAATTAAGAGACTGCCCACTAACAATTACTTTGTGCGAAGGGAATGTTGAGGTACCAGACGAATCCCTACGAACAAAAATAATAGAGGAAAATCATAACAGTTTAATAGGAGGCCACAAAGGAGTAGTAAAAACGTATTGGCGCATTCGCGAAAGATATAAGTGGCCAGGAATGAAAGATAATATCTATAATTACATCCGAGCTTGCGAGATTTGTCATAAAAATAAACTCACGCGAATAAAGACTAAACAACCTATGTCCATCACAGATACACTCTTTGAACCTTTCGATAAAATTAGTATAGATACGGTAAGACCCTTACCCATGACCCCTGACGGTAACTTACATATCTTAACAATTCAAGATAATTTTTCTAAAGCAGCTGCAGCAGTTCCTCTCCCTGATTTCAGAGCAGTAACCATCGCAGATGCATTATTAAATCATTACATTGCCCTTTATGGGTGCCCTCGCGTAATCCTATCAGATAAGGGCACCTCATTCACCAGCAAATTAATCCAACAACTAGCTATAGCACTAAAAATTCAAAGAATAACAACTTCCTCTTACTATCCTCAATCGAACGGAGCCTTGGAGCGATCTCATCAGCCTTTAGTCGACTACCTCCGGACTTACGTAGATAAGTTCAGTAACTGGGATCGATACATCCCCATGGCAATGCTAAACTATAATATCACCGTACACACGGCCACGAAATTTACACCGTCGACAAATTCGAACCTTGGGGTCAAGGGCTAGATGAAATCGAAGAAAAAATGTCATTAATAGCGCTAGACCACCAAAAAGAAGAAATCATTAAAAAAATAACCATAGGATCGGTATCAACAATCGGAATATTATCGGTCATTATAAGTGGGTTCGCAATACAAAAACTCACTCGTTGATGTCTATTAAGACCGCGACAAAACAACAAAATGATCGAAAAACCAGTCGTTATAGAACTAAAAACAGCCGAAGAAAAAACGTCATCACCATCGAAAGTCAACGAATCACTTCCAGAGAAATTTGAAACCAACGAAGAAGAAACTCCACCGAGTAAGCAAACAACGACTGAAGGTTCGCCTGAGACCGTCAAGAAATCAAGGAAGTCGAAAACATTCCGACTAAAAGACTACAAATCACCGATCTAGACACAAACCTAACATCAACATCGTAGAAAATAAAATCAACAAAAGAAAAAAATTGTTAATCACAAAACCGATAGCTCATTTGCGGAAAACCGAAAAATAAAAAAAAAAAAAGAAATAAAAATATTAATAATAAAAATCTTCCAATGACGTTTTGCCTTACGAAGATTAAAATAGCCAAAAACGAGCCAACGGTTTCCACATCAATATTTCTAAAGAAAAGAGATAGTAAAATGTAAGACAAATTTTCATTTAATTTACAAAAAATTTTTTACTTAATTTACAAATTTTTTTAGCGACCGTAAGACTCACAAGACCGAAGATAAAATTACCTCCGGCCTTGAGGGGACGAGCGGAAACAGCGCAAAATCTAAATAAGAAATTTCTTTTTCCTTTCAAAATCTTCTATAAATTTCTACAAATTCCATATAAAAACTGTTCTTCCATTTTACTATCACTATATCATACAAAATTTTTTTTTCTATCATTATCATTATCAAATTATTAATCAAATAATTATCAATAATTATATTCCATATTTAATTAATATAAAACTTATATAAAGAATCCAATTATACACAATTTAAATATCAATCACATATATTTAATGAAATAATATATAATCATATTCTTATCTATTAATACTATTACTATGTCATATATATATATATATATATATATATATATATATATATATATATATATATATATATATATATATATATATATGAGCTAACGTCAACCAAGAAAAATTGGTTTCGCTTCATAAGATTCTTATTTTCAACATTTAACATCCGATAAGTATAAATATGGTAATTAGAGGAACAGGGAGAGTCATCTAACAACAGTGATAATGAAGCTACTTAGTCAAGCGGAGCAGCTTACCGACGCTCGCTCAAACGCCTCTCGGCAAGCCACGCCCAAAAGCCGTACTGCCTTGGGAGCTCGATGAGACGCACACTCGCATAAACATACCCACACATCTCTCACAGACATACCTCGATGAGGCCTACACTCACATATACATATACACACGTACCCATATTTAAATCATATAAATTTTTCTCCTTTCTTCAATCTTTTCTTCGTTCTTTTACCTTTTCAAACCTTTTTCTCTTTCGCATCTAAAACCTTGAATTTTTCTATTTAACTCATAAAACTTAGTAAAAATCATCTTCCTTACTTACCTTTTTCTCTTTTCGTTTCCCTTACCGCCCCCCTCCCCATCTGGAAAATTAATTTCCTAAAAAAAACGGGGATGGCCAGGGAAGAAAAAAAAAAAGGAAATGAAAAAAAAAAAAGAGAAAAACATTTTTTTTTTTTCAAAATTTCTTAAAATTTATTTTCAAAAACATAAACAAAATTTTTTTACAATATATTTGAAAATATAAAATATAAAAAAAAAAAAAAAGGAAAATTTAATAAAATATAACATAATGAAGGTTGACGGCGAGAAGGCGGATCAGACGTCAGCACTTTCATCCGGTGACATCCGATGGAACCCAACACCTGCAAAAAGGAAAAAAATTTTTTTTTATAAACGCATGTATAAAATATACATATAGCTAACATTCCAAAGAAAAATTTTTTTTGACAACCTACCACTCAAGCTTCGGTGACGAGACCATTAAAAACTGCCTCCGTCAACGCGGCAGCCAAGCGCTCCAGGTCCTCGCTGTTCGGGAACACCACCTCCTTAAGGGCCCAAGGTCCTCCAACGCCCTCGAGGCCCTCAAGGCAGGAATAACTGACTGCACCAGCCACCTCTGGGGGGAGCCGCCCGAAGACCTCCACGAGACGGGAAGCCAATCGCAGTGCCCTGACCGGGGTAATCGGTCGCGCTAACCTCTTCAACAGAAGAACGCCCCTGCTCACGTCCTATAAAGAAAAAAAAAGTGAAAAAAAAAAAAATTTTTTTTTAATTTGTCCTTCTTTAATAACAACAATAAACTTTTTTCTAAATTTTTCTAAACTTACCTTCTTTCCGAATACAGCCACCACGTATTGGTACCAAGTAACATACCCCTCAAAACACTCCTCTGTCAAATACATATTCTAACTCGGTACAATAAAAACCGTCACAGCCTCCCTCGATCACTATCAAGACGATACTGGTACTCAACCCGGCTTCGCAAACTCGAGAGGCAAGCGAAACGAGATAAGAGAAATCATTCGTCAGCGAAATTTACACAATGTAACACAACGCAGAATTAAAATATAATTTAAATTTAAATACAAGCACCAGATGACTCCTCCTGTTACTCTTTTAGTATATTAAAATATAATAAGTCAAACTGAAAATTTGTAGGTGGCTCTCGCTTATAGGGGAAGGTGGCCATAGGAAAACCGAAAAACTATGCTAGCTTCTCGCTTTTGCGGGGGAATGTTATGTCCATCCCAAAATTTTTCTTTTAAATTTAAATCACCCGCGCAGATGGAAGACTTCTCCATGCGTGAAAGTCACAATAAAATATAAGCTACGTGACTGCTGGTTGACTAGCGGGGACTTCTGCAATCTCAGCAGCGCGAGTATTTAAAAAGGCGATCAACAGTCAAAGCCTTGTCTCTAAGCAATTAATTCGACTTCCGCGTTTAATTGACGGGCCCGTACCTTGTAAAAGTCCCTTATCTTAATTTGCGCTGAACTCAAGACGAGTTCAGACTCGGTTCAACCGGCAGGCCACGTATTAGTTTTAATCATTTAGAGAACCGGAATCTCAAAGTTCTAATTTGCCCTGCACTTAGGCGAGGATCCGGGCAGTAAGTTTAAACAAAACATCTCTAAAAGGCTAAATTTGCGCACTTTACCCTACGGGGGACTGGAGGACGTTAGCTCAATTAAATTATTAAAGTTCATTAAATTAAATTACATAAAAACCAATTTGTGAAAGTGCAAGTTTTAATTTTTATAAAAATAAATCTGAATAAAAGTGAAAACAGTTTTCAACAAGTTCATTTCCCAAAATAAGAAGCCCGTAATATAAGCAGCCCAAATCCATCCTACTCCATCCGCTGCGAGAACCAACTAAAGGGCCCAATCAAGGAACAGGCGCTAACAGCTGCCTTTAAACCACGGATCTGACCATCACTAAAGTTCCTGCAGAGAGTAAGTACATCGACTCACATAAATATCCGTCAGTCTCAAACGAAGGCGTGGTAAGTTCGTATCTCGAAAACGTCCCACATAAATAATTAAAACAACGGCATTAAAACCTCCGTTGTGTATTCTTTAAACTGTTAGTCCTAACCTCCACCGTTTACGCTACCGCTCTAAAAACGCCCTTGGACAAAACATAAAGAACACTGGTGGCAGCGGTGGGATTTCGAATACGAAATTATTTAACTTTTGTTTGAGAAAAACTTATAATCTCTAAATATTTTCTTTTCTATTTTTATTTTTTCAATTTCAATTCCACTGTCTAAATAAATTCAAGTCTAATTGCGTTCAATTTTGAAATTTCAAAACTTTTCCTTATTTTTTACATTATTCATCATTTTTGTCTTATTCCCAAATTTTAAATTTTTCTTTTAATTTTATATAAACCAATAACTCCTGAAATTTTATAAAATTTGCTTAAATTTTGTTTTCAAAAAAAAGAAAAAAATTTTTTTTCTATAATTTTTAAAAGAACCTTTTCTTCTTTTTTCATATTTCTATTTTTATTCAAAGGAGTTATTGAATATTTGATTATATCATTGACATTATTTTTATCATTGGCGATCCGAATACGAAATTATTCAACTCCCGTTTGAGAAAAAATTTTAAATTCTAACAATTTTCGTTCGTTACTCATTTATTCTAAATCAAGTAAAATAAAATCCACTGTGTAAGGTAAATTCAAGATATTACTTCATTCAATCTTGACATAAAATTCAATTTTATTGTAGAACGAATTTCGAGTCTTACAAAATATTCTCTTATATTTCGTCATATTTTAAAATTTATAGTTTGCAAAATTTCCTTTAACCGGAATTCTTTTTCAAAAGGTTATAGAACTTAAATAATATTTTTTTCGCAATCGGTTGTCGACCTTAGCGTACTTTCTTGAGACATTCAAATATCGCGAAAAGAATTCGCTGACGCGTCTATATCCGAGTTGGTTAACACCAAACGGAATTTGCAATCGCAACTCCTGTCAGCAAAATTTATTTTAACTCGGCATTGAGAAATAAAAATTAAAATTTTTGCTAATCAAGCAATATTAATATTAAATTTTATTTATTTCGAAATTTGGAAAAAATTTTTTTTTCTATCCCTTACATTTACACTACATTTTACGAGAAGTGTGCTGCGAATCTAGCACCTCCTCTGACAAAACTCTTACAGAAGTTTACTAGTTCTGGAAAGGTGCTTTAATTAGCACTTTCCTTTACGAAAGGAGCTCTCACAAAACTCTTGGGAAGAGTGCTTTAAATTTAGCACCTTCTCTTGCCCACACATTCACAGGGGTATAAAACAACTTTAACTTTCAAAATTTCTTTTACATTTTTTTTTATCACATATTTTATATTTTTTTGCTGACTCGAGACACTAATACTCCAACAACAAAAAAAAAATTTTTTTTGTTGTTTAAAACTCTATCTGCTCATAATATAATATATGTAATATTTGTATACTCGTTTTAATAACTAATAAAATTGTAATCCCCTATCGACGAACGAACGAATTGTAATTTCGCGATTCCTAGTTTTCTAATAAATCTACTATTTGGGGTTAAAACCGATACAAAATTTTTTTTCGAGATTCTAGAAGGTCGATGGAAAAGAGTAGACGGTCAGGCTATCGATACCATCTGAAAAAGATACATTCCGATTTCATTAATGGCAGAGTATACCACCGCCTTCTTATCGAAACTAGATATTGGGAGAAAGACACGGAACCCGCGAATAAGGTAGTCGACAATAAGGTTAGCGGTCCGAAAGTCCTAGAAAACGTTAAGGCAACCCCGGAAATTTACGAAAAAATACTAAAATTTCGACAAACCCAAAACCCTATTAAAACTCATCTAAACCCATCTACACGACCAACTCTAAATACCCATTGCAAATAGATTTATTCGAAAATCTAAAACTTATCCTCTCTACCTTTAATACCTTTCCGAATTACACCTATTAATTTCCTTTAAACTCTTGCTCGACCTTCTTGACTAAGCAAAATATTTAAAGTCTAGCATTGAATAGTCAGTCTTACACGTGACTTACTTATTTACATCAGTTAAAATTTTTGTTGGCATTTAAATCGTCTCTTATTTCAACCGTAAAATTGTTCACTACAAATTCACTCCATCGACTCTTCCTTGCTTACACTACCGTATTCGTCACTCGGTAACCACACACCTGCGATAACTAATCATTCTTTCGTGTCATTGTACTCCACAGCTGTTGACCTACTTACCTAGTGACCGAATAAAAATACATCGCGATTTAAATCAAATAAATTGAAATTTTCTTTTCCTTTTTTTAGTTCCTTGAACAAAAACTCCCTTGTAACCCTTCTTTAAATACATATCTTATACAGAACAACTAAATTTAGGCCGACTTAACCATCCAATAATCGTGGAACTGTTTGAGGACGAATCCGGAACGTTTTTCGTGCCTTGCTCTAACGATTTCCCGTTTGGAGCCATGGAAAGAAGAACCTTCCGC
>JZSA01003938.1:0-28043 GCA_000956155.1 Cotesia vestalis | reverse complement strand
ATCTCATGATAAATAAAAGATTCCTACCTAATTTCGAGTCTGTAGAAGTTACAGTTTGGAAATTAAAATTTGAAAATCTAACACCATCCCCGCAATCCCTATCGGAAGTATGGATCATTGAAATCCGTACTGATATGATCTCTACATGACAATTAAAAGATCCTTACCAAATTTGCAGCTTTTTAAAGCTCTATTTCGAAAATTAAGATTTTTTATTGTTAACACCCACCCCCGCGATCTTTATAGGAGGTGATTAGGTGTAAAATCCGTTCTTAGATCATTTTTGTATCACATGTAGACTACTCCTATTAAATTTGAAGTTTATAAGAACTATAGCTTGGAAATAAAAAATTTTAATTGTTAATACCCACCCTCGCTACTCCCTGTAGGTATGAGATATCGCAAAATTCGTTTACAAATTATTTTTACATCACAGAAGAATCCTACCAAATTTGAAGTCGATAGAATCTATAGCTTGAAATTCAAAAATTTTCATTGTTAATAGCTACCCACGTAATCCCCTGTGTGAGTGAGATATCGTAAAATTCGTTCGAAAATTCTTCCTATATCTCTTACAGAAGATTCCTACCTAATTAGTAGTCGATATGAGCTATAGTTTAAGAACGGGAATTTTTTATTGTTAACGCCATCGCCAACCCCTCTGGGGAAGGAATTTCTGAAAATCCATTCTTAGCTGACCTCTACATGGCAAATGCAATTTTCCGACCAAATTTCAGGTCTCCAGGTCTTATAGTTCCAGAGATATCGTGATGAGTCAGTCTATCTATAGAACAACTCCTATGTATTTATAGATTAATATTTATAAAAGTGCGAATGAATTATTGGAAGTAGGTTGTCATAAAATCCGCTTTGTTAATAGCCACCCCCGCAACCCCTTATTGGGGTGAGATGTCGTAAAATTCGTTCATAAATTATTTTTACATCATTTACAGAAGATTCCTACCAAATTTAAAGTCGATAGGAGCTATAGCTTGAAAATTGAAAATTTTCATTGTTAATAGCCTCCCCCGCAATCTCTTATTGGGGTGAGATGTCGTAAAATTTGTTCATAAATTATTTTTACATCATTCACAGAAGATTCCTACCAAATTTGAAGTCGATAGGAGCTATAGCTTGGAAATTGAAAAATTCTTTGTCTTTCTTCTTCGTTATTAGTCAATACTGAATTAAAACATTTGGCTAGCGCTACTCCTCTTTCCGCAGTATCGTTTACTACTTTTAACTTTTTGAATGTATTATAACATCGTTTATACTCAAGATTTGATTCCCACAAACTTGGATTTGTATGCAAAAATTTATAGGGGAGCTCAAATTGCTCAAAAATAAACAACGAGTTTGGATTAACAAAATCGCTTACGTTTTTCTCAGATAACGACGTTATTTCTTCATAAGCGACTGATAAACGTTTACTAGGCTTTTTGACCGCTACCTGGGAATTTATTTTTTGTACGTGCTTTACTTTTTCTTCTACTGACACAGTTTCATCAAAAAGAGCTAAACAAGCAAGATTTTCGTGTAAGTACCATAAATGCCGAGACAATTTATCGAGTGCTGCATTTACAATTTCTGGATGTATTTTTCTGTAGTCTATAAGATCTTTTACTAATTGCAAATCCGAGTTTGGAGCATTTATTGCATTAGGAGCAGTAAACCATATTTTTACATAAAATATTACGATGAAAACACATATTTTCTGCAAAATTTTTTTTTCGTTTGCTCTAATTTATACTGGTTTCTGAACATATTTATTTTCAAGCAATAGAGAGCTTTCAATAACCACCGTGCGTGATGAAAAGCACCAGGTGCTTTAAATTCGGCTCTATGACTTTTGATACCACCCAAAAAGATACAGCTCAGCTCCAAAAACTTCTTGTTATCATTTCTCGGATGATGATTCTAACAAAAAATAAGAAAAATTTAATAATTGCGGCCAAAAAAGAAGATATTTTCAGAATTTTAAAGTAAAAAATATTATTTAAAATGTCAAAATTTATAGAACTAAATCACTTAAAAATTCGAGTTATATCGAAATATGCAAAATAACTACACTGATAAAAGGATTTATTTACTATTATTAATTTGATTTATTTGAAGATAATAATTTAATTTAATAAATATTTTTTTACTATTTAATAAATATTTATTAGGGAGAAAAGTACATTTAATAATATTTAATAAATATTTATTAATAGATAACAAATATTCATTAACAGTTAATAAATACTTAGTTGAGTGAATTTGTTTAGCTTGCAATGTCATACGATATGAAGGTTGCTTATAAACAAAAATCATCCTTATAAATTATTTGCATTAATTATATTACATTATAATAACGTTTATTGTGAACTACCAAATTCTATTACAGCTCATAATTATTTTTTATATTTTTACATATTAAAAACGTTAATTTATTAAGTAAATTGAATTATTATCAATGTATTCCAGTTATAGGGTTATAAAAAGTGTCAATAGAAAATTGCTATTTTTGCTTTTTATCCTAAATGAATATTTGTTAACAGTTGACAAATATTTATTAACTATCAATAAATATTTATTAACAGTTTATAAATTCTGCGTAATGAATGCTAATTAACTGTTAATAAATATTTATCAAATCCCATGATGTTAAAAAATCATTTATTAACAGTTAATACAGCTTATTAAATATTAACAAGTCCTTCTATCAGTGTATCAGAAAGATCTAATAATTGTAGGAGAAATTAACTTTATAAATAATAATTCTTTCAATGGTTAAACTATTTATGAATTAATTAATACCTTCAGTTGATTTTCTATGAAGTCAAGAATATCATCTTTTCTTTGATTCAAAATAAGTGCAATATCTTTATCCTCTGTTCCGATTTCATACGCAGATTTATCAATTTTATCCCAATTATCTCTGAGTCTTTTGAAAATTGGTACATTTGGACTATTCGTCACTGGCCAAGCAACTTCTGCAACATTTCGTAACATCAATTCAGAAGTATGATGGCAACAAGCAAGATATAATAAGTCACGGCCAATTTTATCTTCTAATAATGCACACGCGCCATTAAAACAACCTAAAACAAAGAATTAGTTATTGATAAACTGTTATTTAATTATCAGTTATTCAAATTTTTGACTTAGCTTATATTTTAACTCAACATTCGTAAAAATAATTTAAAAAATTTATCAAATTCTTATTTGAAAATTTCTTTCCAAGTCAAAAAACAAATACTGTGATATAAATTCATTCAACCACAACATTAATTTACCGGTATTTGAACTAGTTGTATCAAAGCACATTGCTTTAAAATTATCGCAAAGATCCCACTCTATCAGCGTTTCAAAAATGGCTGAAGCTTGGCTTTCACCTGTGCCATCAGAGAGAATCGGAGTTTTTAAATTTTTATCAGTATTTATTCCGGTGACGTGTATTGATAATCGTTCTGCTTTTGGTTGACCATTTCCCGCAGGAAGCATCTTTCCATCCCAGTGCACTACGAGAGAGTCATCAAAAATTTCTTCTTCTTTGATCGTATCGACAATTTCTTCTCTTTTTGAAATACGCGCATTGCGAATAGTGAAGTAACTTAAATTATATTTATCAATCTCAAGTCCTAAACTTGGAATAACAGCAGAAATGATGTACACGCATTTCTGTTACTGGTTTTAGTTCTATCTAGTGCTAATGCTAATTCCGAAGTCATAATATCAATTTTATTTTTCTTAGGCGCTGGCATTGTATCTTCAAAGTCTGAACAAGTTCGCTTCAATTCACTGCAATTTGATATGAAACTACAGAAACTATTTAAGGACGACTGTTGGCATAATTTCATTCCTGAAATGAAAAATGTTAACAGTGAATTAGTAAACATATTAGCTGAATGTTAAACAAATCAAATATAATTAAACAAAACTATTATAATATTAGAACTAACCAATTTCCTCATTATTGGGAGTTTTTTCTTCTATCGCAGACAGATTTCCAGAAGTTTCTTCTGGTATAACGTCAATTGCTGGTAGATGGATATTTTTATTTCCTTTACGACAATCTGTCAAAAGTTGCTGCAAATTTTTCGGTAAATTTTTTAGTGCAGCACAATTTGCAATGTCAAATAATTTTACCAAAACGTTTGGTAAACTGTTCCACATTTGTTCGTTGTCTTTTCGATGTCTTTGCACGACTTCGATGATTCTTCAGTTTCATGTAGTCACTGTGAATTTTTTCCAATTTTTTAATACTGTGCTGAGGTCGAGAAGTTGGAATCGAAAGATTAGCCCAAATAGCATTCGTATCACTGATCACACTACTAGCACTTGCTCGTATACTTAATTTAACGGAATGACGTTTGTACATAAAGAGATTCAATACATCCCAATTAAATACTTATAAGGACGTGTCTATCCCCCCGTAAAACTGTCTATAGCGTGACTCTAGCATGACTCTAGCGTGACTATAAGGTAACTTAAGCGTGGATATAAAATGTCAGGAAAATTGGAAAAATGAGCTTTTTTGAGCTCAAGCGTGACTGTAAGAAAATTAGTCATATACTTTTGATTGATTATTATAAACGCACTAATGATGATAACGTTAATTTAAAACGAGTTTACTGCATCGAACGGGAGATAAAGTATCAAAATAAATTGCACTTGAGTATTTATTCATATGTATATGTAAGTATATACGGTAAAATCTATAATTGAAAGTTCATGATCATCAATGATTGTGAGCATAAATGTAATAAATTTTAATAAAAATTTTTTAAATAATAATGTATGTATGTAGTAACGATATATAATAATATATTTAAAAAAAAGGCTATAACCCACAAATAACTAGTAAAAATACGAATCCTACATTATAAAATAGATGAAAGTCTTGAAGTTAGTCATAGGTCGAAACTCGCAATATCGGGCCACGATTCCTTATTGGTTAAAATTAAGGCGCGCACGTAGCGCGCTATTTAAATTCCTAGTAGTATAATAACATAAATAACTACCTTATCATTAGTGTTGACGAAAAACGAAGAGAAACGAAAAAATCCGAAAGCACCCGAGTATGGCATCAATTGAATTGAATAACTGCCGCCAAGCGAAATTAATAATAGAACAAAACTTTAAATATTCGAATTGATAGAAATTTATAATAAAAATTACATAATATTAATAACATGTATGAGGCAGTAAACAAAATGTGTTTTGAAATAAAGTTGCGGGACTTAATATATATATAAATACTCATTCAGGCCACGTGAACTTACGCTCCGTAGATTTGAACTCATTTACGTAGCGTATCTCTAAGGCTTGTAATAAATACAAATTTTGCTAGCAAGGAATAATTCAATTTTGAATCAGTCATTAATAAATTAATATTATTATTTCTTTTTAAAGATTTCGGAGTAATATTTAAACGTACTTACGTTTTTAAATCTAAACATACTTGCATCTCCGTGTAGATTTAACTATTAACCCTTGCTACGTGGATTTATACTCAAATTATGTCTTAGAGATACGCCGCGTGAATGAGTTTAGTTACACACAGCGTGAGTTAATACTTATATCTACATGGAGACGCGAATATGTTTGAATTAAAAAAAATAAGTACGTTTAAATATTACTCTGAAATGTTACCAAAAAAAAAATCAAGATCAGTTTATTTATCATTAATTAATAATTAAATTCTTATCTATTGCTAGCATAATTTGTATTAATTAGAAGCTTTAGAGATATGCGGTGTGAATGAATTTAGATCCACGCAGCGTGGATTTATAATTACATCGACAAGGAGATGCAAGTATGTATAAATTAAAAGAAGTAAGTACGTTTAAATATTACTCCGAAATCTTTCCAAAAAAAACAAGATCAATTTATTTATGATTATTTAAAAATTAAATTCTTATCTATTGCTAGCATAATTTATATTTACAACAATCCTTAGAGGTAAGCAGCGTGGATTAATACTCAGATCTATACTGCGTATCTCTAAGCCTCGTTATAAATACAAATTATGCTAGCAATAGTACAGTATTTAATTATTAGTTAATTATAAATAAATTAATATAATTTTTGTTTTTAAATATTTCGGAGTAATATTTTAACGTACTTATTTTTTTTTTTTTTTTTTTTTTCATACATACTTGCTTCTCCGCGTGGATGTAAGTATTAATCCACGCTGCGTGGATTTACCAGCGTGCATCTACATCCATTCATGCTGCGGACATCTAAGGCTTTTAGTAAAAATAAATTATGCTAGCAATATTAAATAATTCAATTTTCAATTAGCCATGAATGAATTTATCTTACTATCATTTTTTTTAAAGATTTCGGTTTTATATTCAAACGTAGTTCAATAAATAAGAAGTTCACTTTGTTAATAAATAGTTTTTTGAAAGTTTCTAAGCAGTAAATAACAATCATAATTAGTATCCATTAAAATCATAATTTACGGAACATTTTGAGATTTTGAAAAAGCAGTTTTCGAACGTCTTATTAATTTTAGCGGTGTTGATAACTTAATGTTGTCAATACTCAAGTTACTGAGCGATAATATTTCACTTTCTCCGTCATCTTGCGTCTTTTTTGATGAACTGGCTACGGTACCGTCATACAAATCATTTTGCAATTGTTTAAGCACTTTCAGCGTCGCTTCAAAAACGTCTTGTGGTGATTTGGATCCAGTGAAGATGATGTCTTTGCAGACTTGAGAAAGCATGACTTTTTTTTGAGCTTCCGATAATTTTTTTAAACTTTCAATTCCGCTGATTTTTAGACTCCCTGTCTTTGAACCAAATTTTAACTGTTCTTCTCTAATTTTGGCTACATTTTTATTTTGTTTCCAACGTTCTGGACATAATTTTTCACCAAACAGAGGTAAACCGAAATGTCTTCTTGCTGCGAAAATGTGTAAGCACGGCAAAAACCATGATTTATTAATTTTGCAGCTGCATTCATGTGGCGTTGCCAATATTTTTTCATCATAAAATTTAATCATATTTTTCATTTCTTCGACATCTTCAACTGTATAAGTAATACGGGAACTTAATGAAATTTGTTTTTTTATATGATTAAATGCTGGTTCAGTGAGACACATTCTAAATAATCGCTCATCAGAATTCAAATCAATATCGGTTTTGTTTTGCCTTAAAAATCTTCTTTGCTATTTCATGTTGAGCTTCATAAGCTCGGCATTCCTCAAATTCAAATAAGTCGTCAATAAACTTAACAAGAGTATTATATCGATCCAAGGCATTTTTTATTTTTCCATTGAGCGACTCCAAACGATTGTTGGTCTCGTTTCCCAATGTACCATCGACCATTTTATGGGTAGTCCACTCTTCCTTGATATTGTGCCAGTTTAAATTGAAGTATTGCAATACCGAAGTTGGAACTGTTGCTGCAAATTCTTTATATATGTCGTCATACAATTCTGCGGTCTTACTTTTTGCCTTTTTATTTAAGTATTGTAGGGCTGTGTCTTTTTCTTTTTGCTTTATTCCCATCTTCGACACTGACACTTCACGTTTGAAGGTTCTGAATGTATGGAAAAGACATATATATGTTGGTACTGAAGGAAATAGTTCGTGAAGGACATAACGCTCAACAAAATCCTTATCAGTCATAAAACAACTTATTTTAGAACATGCTTCTTCATTATAACTTTTAAAACAGCCTAACATCCATTTCATGGTATCTCGTTGTTCGTTAGCCAATATACCAACTGATACAATATTAGTTTGTGCATAACAGTCCTCTACAACAATTTATGATAAAACAAAATTTCTCTTAAATAGTTTGTAAGTTCCGTCGATGAAAACTATTTGCGGATATAATTTCATACAATTTTTCATCACATCAGTGATGAAAAATAAACCAACGAACTCATTTTTGTCATTCTTTAATATTTCTACATCAGCTCCTAGAAAAAACAAAATAAAAAAATTTTAGCTTACAGAATATAGTAGGAGTGTTAATTTTGAAAAAAAAAAAAAAAAAAAAAAAAAAAAAAAAAAATTGCATTAATTTTTATTTCTTAAATTTGTCAAATTAAAAAAAAAAAAAGATCTTTTAACTTGAATATATTTCAATTTTTGTCGGATAATTGTTTTATCGCGTAGACATGAGCTAAACGCGGATTTTGTGTGATTCAAACCCCACAAAGAATATGAGGCTTTAATTTTTAAAGGACATATTGATACTGCCATTCTAATACATCGTATCCCAAATTTAGAAAATGTTACTGCAGACGGTAAAAACGATTCATTTTTAACATTGATTGAATAGAAATCGACAGATGAAAATATTTATTTAAAAATAGTAATTAAACTATTTGACTTTTAAAATTTTAATATGACTCGCATAATATTGTTATGATTCCATTTTTCAAAAAAAATCAATTTATCAAATTTTGTGGGATATGACGTATTAGAATGGCAGTATCGATATTTATCTGCACGTAAAAGTCATGGATGAATCCACGTAGCGCGAGTGTACGGGCTTTAGACATGCAGCGTGAATGTAAAAGCCCTTATATTCACGCGGCGTGGATTCTTCAACATTCTTTTTCATTGGTGAGTATTAATCACTTCTATTTTGAAAAAAAGTAATACTTTCAATCTGTAGCTCTTTTTTTTTATCAAGACTAAAATGAATGCACCTTCCAAACATTTGATATGCATGATATAATAATTTGGTCAATTTTTTCGTTAAGATCGGTAAAAATAAAATATCGCGTGCTTAGAGGTAAAAGGACGTATAACAATTTATGCGCCTTTTTACCTTTACAAAGGTAAATGAGCGTATGTTTTTTTTTAATGCCAATCGAGTAGTAGATACATTCTACGCTTAAAATTGAAAAAAAAAAAATTAGAAAGGTACAAGGGCGTATGTCTTCAATTATACGCCCTTTTACTTTTAAGAATTCGAAATTTTAGTGATCTAAAGGTGAAAGAGCGTATAACTTTTTTTCGGCCAGTTGAAAAAAGAACGTATTCGTAGTTTAAAAAAATGAAAAAAAAAAAACTTTCTGTGGCAGTAGCAGCGTAAAAACTCAACTATACAATTTTTTACAGTTAAAAAAGAAAATATATCAAAAAAACGGCATTCGGCCAAACCCGAAATGGAAGGTAGATTTCACTGAATGATATTCTTGATTAAATAATAACGTACATAAGTCGGTACCACACATTGCCTGAAAATAGTTCAATTGCAATCTTAACTTTGAAGAAATAACTAAAAATGGTCAAAATGTCAACGTTATAAACGTCGAATTATTCATTTTAGGAAATAGTTATTATAATATTTGGATTCTGGATGCTTGATCATGATGAAACAGCTATTCTGAAAACGTCACCAGTAATTATATTCAATTGGGCAATTAAAACGAGAAATTTTTGAATATTTCATTGCTATCTGTCATTTTAATTTTTTTTTATTATTTAATTTTTACGTAATTTGTCTTTGATTGATTTATTTGCTATTTGTTTACATCCAACTTTGTATGTGAGGCTATTATTTGAGTATTAATTGTCTTGTGAAACTATTTTTTAACATTTGGAATAAGAAATACAATTTTTTTTATGCGCCCTTTTACCTTTAAGTAGTATTTTTCTGAAAGATGAAAGGCCGTATGTCTTGAGATACGCCCTTTCAGCTTTAGAATACCAACTTTTTTTTCCACAGATTTTTACGTTTCAGATAATTTCAAACCGAATGGCAAAAAAAATTTTTTTTATACGCCCTTTCAGTATAAATCCCTATTAACCCTTAGCTATAAGTCTTTTTACTTTTAAGCACGCGATATAAAACATTTATTTGAATATTTCTATCTTTACCAAAATTTAAATTCGATAGAAACGTTCGTTTAATTAAAGCCTGCATATTTCAACTTTTCAACTACACTTATAAGGCTCGCAAACAATTAATTTGATTGAAACGTTGTAGACTAGAAAGAAGTTTTACTTTATTTTTTTTTTTTTTTTAAATAAATTATTATACATTATTGTATATATTGGAGTTGTTGAATATATTAGCAACAATAATTACATAAATAAAAGGTAAACGCGATTATGGGTTTGTGCAAGATAGTTACAAAAATATTCCAGTTGAATTTAAAGTTTATATTTTAAAATGCAATATAACATCCTCAGCAAAGCAGGCTGGGAACAGCTAATTGTAATCCACAGCAGATCGGAACGAAACAACAAAACATTGAGTGCTACACTAAAAAGAGATCCACCACAGTAAATTAAAAAAATTTTTTAAAAACTATCTCAGTTTTTTACATATACGAATAGTCGATGCTTCAATTTTTTTTCAGTTGTCAAGATAACTTTTATTTAAAAATTATCAAGTTTTAATAATTGACTTTTGTATAGATATTACTTCTTGTGCTTTTAAAATGTCTTACGTTCTGTTGACATTGATATAATGTAAATAAAAGTTAATTTCACTTTCCAACTTAAGTATAAATTTGCAAAAGAAAAAATAATAAAATAAAACTTTCTTTATTAATTTTACAGATTCAATTTTAATAAAATTTACTTGTTTGAGAACAAAATTGATAACGTGTAGATCTACTTATATCATTGTATAAGTGTAATTTAATTGTGATAGAGGCATTTAAAGATCACAAAATGGCTTGATCTTGACGAGTCGAGTATATATAAAGCACAACCTCACGCGCTTCGCGCTATGAGACGTGCAAAAAATAATCAGACAAGTATGACGAATTGATGAAAAAAGTTCAGAAATTAAAAAAATTTCAAGAGAGTTTAAAAGAGCCGTGTAAAGCGATTACTTTTTTTTATTCAATGATCTGAATATGCACTATAATTTTTAATAATATAACAAGGACATGCCCATTTATACGTAAGAAAGTCCTGATAAATCCACGCCGCGCGAATGTAAGGGCCTTTACATTCACGCCGCATGGATTTACGGCCCTTATATTCGCGCTGCGTGGATTTATCAGGATTTTATTGCGTTTGAATAGACATATCTATATAACAATTCATGTATTAGAATATTACCATATTTTTCTCTCAATAAAGTTTCTGCTGCTGGTAAAGTATCATCATCCGCTTTTTTTAAAGAAGAACCTAGGTTGTAAAGGTCTTTTCGGCCTACTTTCTTTTGAAACTCGACATCAACTTTTTTTTGTATAATACGTATCGGAACTTTCATACTGATTAAATCTAGGACAGATTTCTTCTGTTCAGCATTCATATTCCTATTTTTAGGGTAATGTTCAAAATAATCCTGAAAATAGAGTAATTTAGTCGATTAAAAGTTCTCATACTTTATTATTGGTTATTTTATAATTATTGTTTAAAGAACTGTTTATTCACACGTAAGAAAATTTTGATAAATCCATGCAGCGTGAATATAAGGACCTTTACATTCACGCAGCGTAAATTTATCAGGATTTTTTTTGCATATGAATAAACATGTACTTATTAGAAATGAAGTATAATATTATTATATTATAGAACTGTCTTTTATTAATATATTAACACAGCATATGATGAATTATTATTTACCTGTGTGCCTTCATGATTATGATTTTCATTGAAACTTTTAACGACCAATTTTTTTCGATCTTTCGATGCAATAATCCGTATGAAAGCAGGACAGTTATTTTTGTACGTACTACAAAAAAAATTCATACATTAGGACATGTCTATACATCATACATAGAAAGTCCTGATAAATCCACGCTGCGTGAATATAAAGGCCTTAAAATTTACGCAGCGTGGATTTATTAGGACTTTTTTTTTGTACAAGTGAATAGGCATTTACAATAAATTAATTTAAATCGAAATTTTAATTAAATTCTCACCTCGGGGTCCTCTGTCCAGTAGATGTGCTTTCCAGCTGACCGCCCATTTTGCAATCGTACTGAACAATATAATACTTAAGTCTTTCATTGTCATCATCACTAGCAAAATCACTTATTGGCTGTCGACTGACATTTTTTCTAGTCTATAATCTTAATTTTCGCATATCTTCTTGTTGTTGCAATAATCTACTGTCATTAACGAAGTAGCAATGTCGTACATGCCGTTCATATTGATCGATGAAAATTTCCATCTCCTCACAACTCACAAATTCTTTGTCTTTCAACGTAAAATCCACTATTAATTTCAGCACGTACAATAATTCTTAGATAAAAACTCAATGAATAAGAGAATTTCACGTATACATTAATAGAATCAATAGACATGTAACTGACTGATGAAAATTTACTGCATCACTTGGATTAGTTATATGTTAGCTCAACAGATGGGCCTCAATACAAGTTCCTCTGTAATGTGCTGATAAGTTGACTATACTTTTGTAACTTTTACTACAGTAGAGTGATTTCTAAATTTTATACTTTTTTGTGTATGTTGGTTACACTGATGACTGCTTTTCGCGGTTTCGTGGTGTTACAACCAAAACGTTAAGAACAAAGAAACCTCATTCGTCGAACAGCCGCCATTCTGCTAACTCGTCTACTGGTGACATGGTACAAGTAAATTAAAATAAAACGTATTTAAACTACGGTAAAAAGTTTAATTAAAAAAAATCAGTTGTTATTACTGTTATTAATAATAAAAGACAATACTGTAAAAGAATTGTGATAAGAAAATTTGAAAAAGGAACATTATTCCGTGACATATTTTCCAACTAAAATAATGGCATCCCATAAGTTCGTTGTTGGAGAGGCTTTCAATTCTTGGGAAGACTTTAAGAAAATTTTTGACAAGTATTGTCGCGAAACTCATCAAAAGTTCGGAGTAACCGACAGCAAGACCATCGAGGGAGCAAATTTGAAGACCATAATAAATTTTGAGCTTAAATATTACAAGAAATATTATCATTGTCATCGTGGTGGAGTTCACAAGCCAAAAGGAAATAACAAACGAAAACGCGAGTAAGTAATTAAATTAATGATAATTTTGAATAAATATAGAGGCAACTGTTCACACGTAAGGAAATCTTGGCAAATTTACGTCGCGTGAATTTAAGGATTTAAATCCACGCCGCGTGAATTTAAGGCTGTAAATCCACGCCGCGTGGAATTAAGACCTTCAATTCACGCGGCGTGAATTTAAAGCCACCCAAAATTAACGTGGCATGGATTAATCAAGGCTATTCACGCATGAACAGATCTGCTGAATATATATATATATATATATATATATATATATATATATATATATATATATATATATATATATATATATATATATAATTTAAAATTTGAACAGTAGTTTAAAAAGTTTTTGTAATTTTAGGTCAGAAAGAACAAACTGCCCAGTAAAGCTACATTTATTAGCCTCTAAAGATGGTAACACGTTGGTCGTTACAAAAGTTATTGACCAACACAATCATTCTCTACTGCCGGAAACAAAAAAAAGCTCGAATCAAAAACGTACTAAGAAGTCACATGATTAATTAAATGATCAGGAGAATAATGAAGATAAGGAGCCAAAAAGTATTAATGAGCAAGATGAAGACCCTGAAGGTACTGAACAAGTTTTTAACGAGAGCAACGAAAATGAAGATAAGGAGCCAAAAAGTATTAATAAACAAGATGAAGACCCTGAAGGTACTGAAAGTCTCTAATAAATCGATAATGAATGAACAACTAAGGTCACCGAAAGATGTCATTGCGGTATTTGAAGAACCATGTTCAGAAGAAGGAGATAAAATTATTGAACTTGATAATTCACAGTTGAATATGTTAAAACAATTGAGTATAGTGCTTGAAGATTCTCAGTTGACCAGAAAAGCTACCGAGTCTGTTGAGGAATCTGATGAAACGCAAAAGGATGATGAGAATTTACCTCCGGCAGAGACAGGAACAGCTAAGGAGCCTGCCGAGGAATCTGGTGAAACGCAAAAGGATGATGAGAATTTACCTCCGACAACGACAGGAACAGCTAAGGAACCTGCCGAGGAATCTGGTGAAACTCAAAAGAGTGATAAAAATTTGCCGCTCTCGAAAACATCCGCAAAATCTGGTGTAAAGAAGTCACTGGCGGTGAGTGCTGCTTATGATATAATCATGCCCGAACGGGCAAACGTTCGTGGTCGTCCGAAAAAACTGAGTGGTTCTGTCATGCCTAGAACTCCGGTAGCATTTCTTGAACAAGACAAAGAAGATCAGCAACGTCACATTTTGGGCTGGATCCTAAAAAATGGAGATTTTGTAAAGCTGATCTGTAGCGGGCAAATGCTATTGACAGCAAAGAACCTGACGACAGCCATGCCGGACAGTATACTCGATGACCAGGTGGATCTTACAGTAATAAAAGATCATTGTGAAGAAGATGCTTACGTAATACTGCAAAAAATGGTATCAAAGCGGCGTTCTGAGCAACAATACATGTGCAGAACGTGTCGAAAAAAAGTAGTTTTCGAATGCGTACAGTGTAAGTGCTGCCTGCTTTGGTACCATTTTAAATGTGTCAATTATAAACAGCGAAACAAGAAAATTTATGTAAAATGGTTTTGTAATAATTGCAAGTAAATTCCAAGACTTATATTTTTTTTATAATGACGGATAAGATGATACTATTCACACGTAAAGATACCCAGATAAATCAACGCCGCGTAAGTGTAAAAGCCTTTAACATACGTCGCGTGAATAGAAGGACCCTAACATTCGCGCAGCGTGAGTATAAGACTCTTACATTCACGCGGCGTTAATTTATCAAGGTTTTTTTTTATGTGTAAATGTAAAAAACATTGCCAATAATTTAGATAAGTTGCGTTTAGACAATAATAAAAAAGACGCATGTATTCTTAATATGTATTTTGGAGCAGCTACTAAAAAATAAATCTTTCATTTCTATTAATGGGTAATTGAATTTGTCAGTATTGCTAACATAATTTATATTTATCATAGGCCTTAGAAATACGCAGCGTGGATTAATCCTTACATCTACACGGAGGTGCAAGTATGTATAAATTCAGAAAATAATTAAGTTTAAATATTAAACCGAAATATTTAAGAAAAGAAATAAAGGTAAGATTTATAAATATGTTATGTCCAAGGGCGTTTTTAGAGCGGTAGCGTAAACGGTGGAGGTTTGGACTAACAGTTTAAAGAATACGCAACGGAGGTTTTAATTCCGTTGTTTTAATTATTTATGTGGGACGTTTTCGAGATACGAATTTACCACGCCTTCGTTTGAGACTGTTCACGGATTTAATGTAAGAGTAGATGTACTTACTACTTGTTGATTTATTTCTTAGGATCGGATCCGTGATTCCGGGGCTGATCGTGATGCCTTTTCCTTGATTGGGCCCTCTGTTGGTAATTGCAGCGGATGGATGTGGTTGGATTGGGCTGCTTATCTTAAGGGCTTCTTATTTTTATAAAATAAATTAAATTAAAACAGATTTCACTTTTCAAGATTTATTTAATAAACACCAGAACTTCTACACTTTCACAATTTTTTTATCAGATCGAAATTGACATTAATGAATTTTATTTATTTGAGCTAACGTCCTCCAGTCCCCCGTAGGGTAAAGTGCGCAAATTTAGCTTTAAAAGATCTTAAGTTACTTATTGACCGAACTCTCGCCTAAGTGCAGAGCAAATTAGGACGTTGAGGATCCGGTTCTCTAGATTTTCTTACTTGTGAAAATCCCGCCTAAGTGCAGGGCAAATTAAGACTTTGGGATTTGACTTCCTAGGTTTTATCTACTTATCGAAATCTCGCCTAAGTGCAGGGCAAATTAGAACTTTGAGAATCCCGACTCGTAGACAACTACAACTAGTAAGTGGCCTGCCGGTTGAACCGTGTCTGAACTCGTCTTAAGTGCAGCGCAAATTAAGATAAGGGACTTTCACAAGGCACGGCTCCGTCAATTAAACGCGGAAGTCAAATTAATTGCTCAAAGACAAGGCGTTGGCTGTTGATCGCCTTTTTAAATACTCGCGGTGCTGAGATTGCAGAAGTCCCCGCTAGTCAACCAGCAGTCGCGTAGTTTATATTTTATTGTGGCTTTCGCGCATGGAGAAGTCTTCCATCTGCGCGGGTGATTTAAATTTAAAAGAAAAATTTTGGGGTGGACATAACAAATACTACTCCGAAATCTTAAAAAAAAAAACTAGCATGATAAATTTAATCATAACTAATTAATAATTAGATTCTTATTTATTGCTAGCATAATTTTCTATACGATCCCAGCCTTAGAGGTACGCAGCGTGAATGAAATAAGATCCACGCCAAGTAAATCCAAGCAGCGTGGATTAAAATTCATACCTACCGATGATGCAAGTATGAACAAATTGAAAACATTAGTACGTCATGTCAAATATTAATCCGATGTTAGTGCGAAATATTTAAAAAAAATAATAGTATGATAGTTTATTACTAACAAATTAACAATTAAAATTTGTACTATTGCCAGCATAATTTTGTATTTAATCCCAGCCTTAGATGTCCGCAGCGTGAATGGATTTAGATGCACGATGGTAAATCCACGCAGCGTGGACTAATACTTACATCCACGCGGAGATGCAAGTATGTATAAATTAAAAAAAAATAAGTACGTTTAAATATTACTCCGAAATCTTTGAAAAAAAAAAAATAATAGCAAGATAAATCTATTTATAACTAATCAATTATTAAATTCTTTTTATTGCCAGCATAATATTCTATTTAATCCAAGCCTTAGATGTCCGCAGCGTGAATGGATATAGATGCACGATGGTAAATCCACGTGGATTAAAATGTTGAAAATTTTTTTTTCAACTAAATAAAAAAAATAGAAAAAAAAATTGGCCCACTCTGGGATACTCGGGGATAATTGTAGAAATGATTGAAGTTTTTTTTAAGAAAAAAAAAAGAAAAATTTAGAACGACGAACTTCGAAATAATAACGATTTTATACAAAAAACGCGGTTATTTCATAGAAGCGATCATGTTAAATTTTTTTTTATTTATTTTTTCAAAAAATTCAATTAAAAACAAAAATTTTAGAAAAACAAACGTCCCGAAAGGTCAATTTTTGAGAGAGTTATGGCTATTTGAAAATAAAAGAGCCATTTTTTTGAAAGCTTCATAACTTTTTTTGGGTTGGATAAAAAAATTTGAAAAAATTCTGAAAAACGTCTTTCATCGAGTAGAAAAAGATAAAAAATTTTCAGCGAAATCTGAAGGGGTAAGGTTCAAAAGTGGTCGATTTGGCATAGAATGCCCCATATAGATATACAGTCTTGTAGTTTTCGTTTTTTATTAATTGCAATTAAACGACACTGAACTAATTAATCATTCGCATTTAGTGACCTACAATCGTCGATTAGAATTTAAAAAAAAAAATTTAACTCAAATAGTGGATTTTTTCACAAGTTACAGTGTTTCCGGGGTTTCATACATGACGGACAGGAAAATTTTTTGACCTATTTTGGTGTTTTTTTCAAATTCTATTGCAGTAAATCAATTTTTAAAAAGTATGGAATTAATCTCCATTAAATTATCTCGACAATAGTATGCAAAATATCTTGATTCCGTGAACTAACAAGGCTATAATAATAAAAATAGCCGCCAAAATAAGGCGAAAAAAACTTTTCGATCGTAAAGCACTCTCTGATGCTTCGCATCATGAGTCGTGCAATATGCGCCCTTTTACCTTGGCAAAATTTGAAATGTTGAAAAATTAAGTATTATAAAAATTAAATAAATAAACAAATTAGTATACACACATATATTCACTTGTTTAAAAAACAAACATATGATAAAATTTTTTTCGGAAAAAATGTTTTTAATGATATAAAAAATGGATATAATTCGAGGTAAAAAAGAAGATTCGTCATTATTTTTTTACGACGGATTTAGATATTTAGAAGATAAGTTGTGCAAGAAAGAGGCAAGATGCTCATCAAGAAAACGGGGATGTAAAACGACGCTTCATTTTGTAGAAGACATCGTAACCATCGATGATGTTACAAATTTAAAAGAAGGTACTGATTTTTTCATTAAAAGAAGACATTCTCATTCTGGAGATAAAAATGGAAATATTTGGAGCCATATGAAAGAGCTTATGAAGAACGAAGCTAAAACGAGTAATAAAAAATTAATTAATATCTTTAATGATACGTGTCAAGTGTGAGTCACTATTTTTATTAATAATAGTACTTTGTTTTAATTACACAGAAAGAAAGGTTCACTTGAGCCAAGAAAATATTTTTCTTCATAATTATTTACTTAGGTGAAAAAAAATTTTTTTTTAGACACAAAAAATTTCATTTATTCCAAGAAATCAATTCTCTTGCTTCAAGAAATACGTTTCTTGATCCAAGACAATTTATTTAAGTCAAGAAAATTTTTCTTGTTTTGAGAAAATTTTTCTCTTGCTCCAAAAAACTAAGTTCTTGACAGAAGTAAATTTTCTTGCCTTGAGAAAATTTTTCTCTTGCTCCAAAAAACTAAGTTCTTGACAGAAGTAAATTTTCTTGCCTTGAGAAAATTTTTCTCTTGCTCCAAAAAACTAAGTTCTTGACAGAAGTAAATTTTCTTGCCTTGAGAAAATTTTTCTCTTGCTCCAAAAAACTAAGTTCTTGACAGAAGTAAATTTTCTTGCCTTGAGAAAATTTTTCTCTTGCTCCAAAAAATTAAATATCTTCATAGTAAATTTTCATTAATATTTCTATTGACTAACATGTCAAATAGGAAGATCAAATAATATTGAATCATTTTTTTTTCATTCAATATGTATAATTGCGCGCTAAAATAATCTAAAATGGGTATCAAATATTCAAGAGAAAAATTTTCTCAAGATGAGATAATTTTTTTCTCAGCTGAAGTAGGTGACGCTGCTTCCCTAAAGTATCTAAAAATCTTGATCAAATATAAAAATGTATTGTATCAAATATTTATGATAATTTGAATTAAGAAAAAATTACTTCCATCAAGATGTTATATCCGGCATTGCCTCATATAACAAACAGGGTCTCTCCCCTTCGACGAAAAGTGCAACGCTTGTACTTTATAAATTTCAGCAACCACTCGGACAATCACCTCGATTGAGAAACGAACACACTGTCCACGTTCTGCCAAATTTGCAATTTTAGACCAATAACAAAATTTAACTCCCTTCCGAAAATCACGATCCGGGTGTATAAAAACATCAAACACCACGGATCAAACGTTCACTCTTTTATTAAAGAATACGAAGGAAGGTATCTTCGTAGAACCCGTGTGGGTCCTTGTACCGCGTTACGTACAAGGCAGTATAAAGCACTAGGTCGCTTATACAAAACGTCTAAATTCACTATCTTTATAATGCTCATTTGATTATGAAATATAAAAAGAAAAAAAAATTTTTAAAATAACTAGCAAAGTGATGCACAGGCGCCCCTGGTGGAATAAAATGTACATAATATCTATAGATGTAGATATATCACCATCCATGTTAATTTTACATGGATATATATAGATATACAGTCTTGTAGTTTTCGTTTTTTATTAATTGCAATTAAACGACACTGAATTAATAAATCATTCGCATTTAGTGACCTACAATCGTCGATTAGAATTTTCAAAAAAAAAATTTGACTCAAATAGTGGATTTTTTCACAAGTTACAGTGTTTCCGGGGTTTCATATATGACGGACAGGAAAATTTTTTGACCTATTTTGGTGTTTTTTTCAAATTCTATTGCAGTAAATCAATTTTTAAAAAGTATGGAATTAATCTCCATTAAATTATCTCGACAATAGTATGCAAAATATCTTGATTCCGTGAACTAACAAGGCTATAATAATAAAAATAGCCGCCAAAATAAGGCGAAAAAAACTTTTCGATCGTAAAGCACTCTCTGATGCTTCGCATCATGAGTCGTACAAAAATCACCCTAATATACACTGTATAATACATTTACTGTTTTGGAGAATATACTAAGATTGTAATTAGATTTAAGTATTATTCATAAATATATTTGGTTTATCAACACATACGACTACCATGAGGACAATTATTCGCCTCTAATCTATCCTGCACGATATATTCTAGCTTATGTTTATTCTTATTTCTCTCTTATTCGCTTGCATATTGCCTCGTGTCAGGAATTTCACTGTTGAAAGGCCCCGAATGAGTAAAGGTTTGTTATTTCCTGTTAAAGAATAGCTAGCGTCCAACTACGTGTAACTAACCCAGCCTGGGGAAAAGCTGCGGTTCATTTGGGGAGGTTAAGAGTTACCTTTCAAGTTTCTTGGTGATCGATTCGTTTATATCAATTGTTGGGCGGCCTGGACAATTTCTATTTTACTCGACTCATCTACCGTCGAGTAGTACGTAAAATAGTTATATTTTGTTACACCTTCTCCTGGTAACTGGTTCTTTTTCGCGGTTTTTTCTCTTAGACGGTGCTGCGCGTAGGCTGGGACAGCTGACCAGTGATCTTTGTTTTTAAGTATGCAGGTTACCTAGCTCTCCGAGGAGAGTGTGGTGTCAATAATTTCTTCGCCACTGCTTCTGTAGTCCTTCCACCATATACACTCAGAGAAAGTGTGGTCGGCGTCGTCGATTCCGTCCGAGAAGTATTGGCGTGCGGTGCAGTCTCATATTGAAGAGATAGGCGTTTAACTGTCCGTGCTCCGTCGATAGCTGGGTGAGGAAGAAGTCTGTATCCCCGTGCTTCCGAGACGGCCAGACGTTGATGTTTGGAATCAGGCGTTCCGTCCATTTGCCCGTTTCCTCTGATGTCCATCGGTTTTGCCACTCATGTAGCGTTTTCTTTTTTAGCCCCGCTTATGCCTCCTGAGAGATCGTCGCTTATTTTAGCGACGCACCGTTTTGCCCTCTCGAAAGCTAGTAAGGCGATAGGTGAAGCTGGTGATATAACCAGTATTGCTGCTTCTGAAACAGTACGGTAGGCGCAGGCTCCTCGCCGTTGGACGACCGCTATCTTTTGTCGAGAAGTCTTCTGCTTGGGGATGTTCGCCCATATCTCCGTTCCATAAAGAAGTATTGAGTCTGTTAAAAACTGTTACTGTTAATAAATTTTGGATCCGTTGTTAATTTATCATTTATTATTTCAACATCACCTTCCTCTACTTTCTCTAACTCTTTTTTTTTTTTTTTTTTCATTAATTAATCAAGGGGCCAACTGTGCAGTCTAAAAACTGTTACAGCTTCTTCATTTCCTCTGGTGTCACAAAAGTCAGCGCCCCATTTAGCTGATTTAGTGTTGAAATCACCTGTTACAATGATTTCGCTGTTGGACTTGAAGATGATGTTTTTTATGTTTGCTAGTTTTTGTCGGAACACTCTAATTCCTTCGTTGGAAGAGAGGTAGACGCTCATGTAGTTTGTTAAAGTACGAATCTAAACGAAGCCTGCTCCACGTCCGCTGTTGTGGGCAGTAGCGCTCCTTGAGTTCACAATTTTTATTGCTGCCGTGTAACAGGGTAAAATTACCCTAAATCGATGTCACCGGAGATCGATAATTGTTCGACATAGCACTGGCGCGTCTCGATCTTCGGGCCTAGAGGGAGAATAGGAGAGGGTAGTTTTGTGTTAAAATAGGTGAGCCGTGCAGTGGTAAAGGAAGAAGTAGTGTGACCGCCAGACCTAGTGCCACGGAAATCCAAAAGGACCGATCCCCGGAGTAGTGACGAGACGAAGGAAGCCAACTACAACTAGGACTTCACCCTTGATTAGAGAGTTAGATCATCATTTTATTCGTCAAGGTATCAATTATTACTCTGTGGGAAAGAAGTGGACCGCGGTTTGCTATCACTCGGTTACTTCTCCTTTTTAATTATTAATTGGATCGTTTAATCGACGATTATTTAATTAGTTAGAATAAAACATTTGTTAGTTTGGATTGAGTGATATTCCTGGGAACTTATACCCGAGAGTCACTCAATTGACCTTGCGGGATAAATATTGTTTCTAAATTCCTCGGGAAAAATTTTAACAACCAAAAATTAGTTAATTGAATTAATTAACATCTAGAAAATTCGTTTAATAAATTGTTAATTTTTATAACAATTAAGTCAAGAAAAAGTGATTAATTTTGTTGCTTGAAAAATAATTGACAAACTTTTTACTCATGGAATTTTTGGTCGAGCGTCGATACATTTTGTGTCGCAGTTAATTCCAAACACCTAAGGTCAAAGACAACTAAACTAGCGAATGTTCTAGCTAAAGGAAATGTATGTCTCGACTTTTGTCGATTTTTATAAGTCAGAAAATTATTAAGATTTTATTGAAAATTATATTAAGAATTAATTATTGAAATTATTTTATATTGTAAATTATTATTACGTGACAATTAACTTATTTTGGGATTAAGTCCGTGAATTAGATAAATTAAAATTTACTAAAAATTAAAAATTAATAGCGTGGACATTTAGTCCAAGAGTTTAGTTATTTTGAGTAGAAAATTGTCACAGGAAAAGTTGGTCAGAATTAATTAATTTACATCATTAAATTTGTGTTAATAATTTTGAATTTAATTGTAAAATTTATATCGTGATTAATTTAATTGTCAAAAATTAATTAACCAACTATTGTTATATTATTAAGAACATGACAATAAGTTACTCAGGAATTTTAATCTATCTAATATTTTAATACCAAATCAAAATTTACAATCGGAATTTGAAATTGAAGGTCAGTCAAGTTAATTGGAATTGAATTGTTAATCGTAAATTTATTATTTAATTAGTACTAATGATTGAATAATTTAATTAAAGTTTTTGGATCAAATTAATTAAATTTAATTTTTAAAATAAAATTTATAAAATAAAATCATTCAAGTGTAGGCCATGTGTGTGAAGAATTATACGGGTAATGCGTGATAGAGAGTGTTAATAGTGTTAAGTTTTGGTAGTCCGGTGGACTTAATTTTAAGTGATAAAAGTGTGTAAAGTTGGTTAGTCTCGTCAGTCCGGTGGACTTATAATTTTAAGCTTAGGTTTAGGACAGGTGTGGGAGACCGTTTGTTAGAAAAAGCCCGTCTAGTCATCGTATTGTCATTGGAAGGTTCGTTTATAAATATCGTTTATCTCGCAGTTATTCTCCGCTTCGTTAGATAATAAGTTATTATAGTGTGTGCGAGTGAAATACTTTGTTAAGATTTTTATAAGTACTTATCTTGTTAATTTTTATTGTTAATAATATTGATCAATCTTGTTAATTAATGATTTGTTATTCAGCAGCACCTTCCTCCACTCTCTCTACCCTAAGATAAAGAATTCTCAGCTCTGGACCGGTTCCAAGAACCATGATTAAAAATCCTGGTGGCACCCTGATAATTATATTGTTTGTTAATTTCGTAGTTTAATTTTTCAATTGATTAGGGGCCAACCTGAACAGGTAAAACTGTTACAGCCGTGCCGGTTCCATTTGCGAGCCATGACCTATCTTCAAAATTTGAATCTTGTTCGAAAATAATGCAGATGTCGATTTTTTCTTCAAATGCCTGTTGGCGAAGCCGGTTCTGTGCGAGCACGCCCCTGGTCAGGTTTCCTTGAAGAACTCTTATCATTTTTGCGCACTCATAGTTTTGGCTCAAGCAGCACGAAACGCTCTATAAGTTCCAGAGCCGAGGATGTGGCACAGACTGTCCTTGGTGTCTTTGTCTGCCACACATAAGAATCTCTTTGGCTGTTCAACGCAGTCCACAGCTTCGTTGTTTTCTCCCCCGCATTTAGAACAACACTTGCTACGGTCAGGCCCCTTACAGGAGTTCATTGCGTGACCGTATCGGAGGCATCTGATACAGCGTGTTACTTCTATAACTGGGTGAACGCGGCAGTTAACCCATCCAATTTTTATACGGGCCTTGTTGGGTTATTTAATTAATTAATCAAGATTCGATAATATTCGTTAGTTCGAACTTAGTGATTTTTATGGGGATTTATACCCGAGAGTCGTTCAGTCGACCTTGAGGTGTAAACTCTTCTCAACATCTGTAGTGAGAAAATTTTAAATAACCAAAAATTAATCGAATTAATTTATTTAACATCTGAATCTTTTATGAGAGTAAATGTATCCTTCATGAACGAGCATTGGATTACCATATTCCGATCTAATTAATTTTATTGACATTTTTAATATCTATTAATATTACGATTAATTTATTTATAAATGATTTATGTAACTTTTTATTATTATTACAAAAACTAATAGACTTACAAATAAATCTGATTCAATACTGTAATACGGTTAGTTGTAGATTGAATTTGATTGAATACTGCAATACGGTTAGTTGCAGACTAACTTACAATAAGACTTATCCGTTGTAACGTCCCGTAATTTTGGTGGGGGCGGTCATAATTAAATTATCCAGGTGGGTGGTGTTAGGAGGTCGATAGACTCCAGATTCACCCACACAGTCGAGCTCTCTATCTATTGTTCACTTTCTTACCTTAAAGCCTCAGAGGGTTTCACTTACGATCTCCCCTTTGGCTAGAAAATATTCCTCGGAGTAATAGACAAAACAGGGCCTCGTGTACTCGAGCTCCTCGAGCATACAGTTTCTCCCGATCCTTGTCCAATACGCTGGGCGATGGTCTGGTTGGCCTAAGCTGACGACCCCTGATTCTTGAGCCTCGAATGATTGGACCTTTAACTCCACGTTACCTTTTACTTCACTCGCGGGAGTCCGGTTGAGAGCCGAGTTTAAAGATTGTCGAGCTCGAGCAGCTTGTACTACGTGACCTGCTCGACGTGAGCGTCTTCCTCGAGGCATGAGCCGGTACCGTGAAAACGGCTCGTAGGCACTAGGTTTGGAGGAGGGAAGTCGGAACGTCTTTCTGCGCTCGCACCCTGAGGTAGAACGGCGGAAGCGCTCCCAAGGATTGGCTTTATAAAGTTTAGAGATGTCGGTTGAGACAAAATAGGTTCGGTTTTATTATAAAGAATTTGGGAGAGGAGGCAAGTCATACGTCCGTTGCTCGGTAAGTCCCGGTGTGTACTGACTCCACTTTGCTCTCATTAATATTACAATCAGCGTTTTGACGGCATTATGCATCTCAGGTTACTCGCGAGAGAGTCGTCGGGGTCCGAGTCACACGCTGACGCGAGGTTTTCGACGAACTCAGTCCACGACGCCTTCTCGGAGCCGTCTTATCTGTAGAGATTTCCGTTACTCTGTTGGCGATACAACGAATCTGCGGAATTCTCCATGATTTGATTAACTGGAGTTTAAATAAGATATTGGTGAAATTAATTCACCAATAGGAAATAATAAAAAAAAAATAAAAAATTCCGCCCAAATTTTGGGCCAGTAGGATTTAATCTTAAAGTAGGGGTTCCCAACCCCAATTGGCTAGGACGTTACACCGTACAATTGAGTATGAGTCACGGATGAGTCATTGTCATAAACTAAAATATTCTAAGAAATTCAAATTTACTATCAATAGTTAGGTACAGGTAATAAATGGTCAGATTATGCATAGTATTGAATTATAATTATAGGGATATAATATCGCATGGATATTATGTCGCCGATATAACGTCATTGATATAAAGTTGCAAAGACATAGTGTCGCGGATTTAATTTCGCGAATATAATGACTTCGGTTATAGTGACATGTTACTGCTGCTAAAGCTTCATTATAAACAGGAAATAAATAACATATACTGACACCACGAGGTTTCCATACCTTAGTAATCAAGAATTTTAAAGGCGTTGATTTTACTTTCATAATGAATGACGATTACTTAGACCAAAAAAATGTGTCAGACGTACGATATTGTTCATCAAAAACCGTAAAGGATACACTGACATTGCACACTTTATTACCGATAAATGATGAAATTGGATATGATTATATTAAAAATGTATCGACATCTGAAAAAAGTTTAAAAGTAAAAGTATTTCAATTAGAAAGATTTTGCGTTTAATTTAATTGTGATTGAACAAATAATATGCACATTGTGAAAACTTTATATTTTGTGGACAGAACTTTGGTCTTAAAAAAAAAAAAAAAAACAAATTGAAAGACCCTAGCGCCACACATCAAGAAAAATCAATTTTTCCACTTTAATTAGATTTCAAAGGGTCTTCTAATGTGCTTATGATAAAATGGATATTTTCATTAAAAAACTGAGAATTTTTTCCACAATATATGTTTTTTTGTGAATTTTAATTAAAAAGTTTTCCTCATCAGAAAAATTAATGAAAAAATTGGAAAAAGTTTTATTTCAACATTTCAAAAAATCATATCTCCAGAACCACTGCATATTATAGGCTGAAACTTATAGGTAATTCTTTTCTTAGTGTAGCAAAGACCTCTACAAATTTTGAACATAATCTGCCAGGGTCACCTTGTGAAAATGTACTGATTTGGTGGAATAACCCATATATCAGACTAAGTCAAAATGGTAATTATTTTTTATGTAAGGTATTTTTCCAACTCTTTCATTCGTCCTCAGCAATAGATGATGGGCAATTAATCGATGGTGGAGTAATGATAGGGCAACAAAATTTATCACAGAAAGCTTACAAAACCCGAAAGCACACATACATACATCCAGACATAAAGACATTCTCATATGAATGGTCATAATACTTTTCTAGCATCTCGAAATGTTGAAATCTGATGTAAATGTGATTTTCTAAAACCAGGGTGAAACCAACACCTTTTCGATTCTTGTTTAATTACTAAAACTTACCATTTTTCGTGTTTTATTTCTTTTTCAGCTATGCGATGGAGGCACAATCATGGATCTTGTCAGACAACTTGCGAACTCTGGAAAAAAACTTCAAGAAGAGCATATTCGCTATGTATTACGAGAAGTGATAAAAGTTTGTATTACATCAATTTTAATTACCATAGAAGAATACTATTATGATTCTACTTTTCGATATTGTTATTAGCTCAATGATTAATTTCATCGAAATTCATTCATTAATCAATCATTATTTTAATTGAATGTCAAATGTCATGAAAATTTGATGTGTTCATTAAGGAAAGAAAGTGTTCACCTTCTACATAAAGTATACATTTTTTTATGTCAAGTTCCATACACTTCACTGTAAGATGGTAAATAAGCTAAACAAACTAAGTAAAAAACATCCATTTCATATGTTTCAAGTATTTGAGTCAGAATAAACTTTATGTTATTATAGAATTTTCCTTCCATCAACCGGACTGTTGAGATTTTTAATATTTTTGAAATTTGACGAAGCAGAAATTTTTTTTAATTAACTTTCATATGGAGTGGATAGCTTGGTTATTTAGCTTTAATTTGGTCTTTTTAAAATCTGAGTACGAGCATTTCTCACTGATATATCGAGGTTTAAATGGAAAAAGATCATTTTGTCTTTGATTATCAATATCTCAGCAACCAATGATCGCACAGAAATTTTGAGGTTGGTTTTACAAACTTGAATTAATTTTCTTCAAGGATTAACTATTGATTTTCAAAAAAAAAATTTTTTTTTTCAATCATTGCATGAATTCGAAAAAGCAACTGAAAATGGGCTTCTTATTGTTTTTTGAAAAATCAAGCGCCCAATCAAAAATATTGCGGAAACCACTAATGTTAAGTGTGCTTTTTACTGTTCAATATACCCACAAAAACCCTACGAAGTTTCAATTTAATTCAGCCAACCGTTTTTTCCCCGCTTGATCAAATTATTTAATAAATTAAAGGAGCAAAGATTTTGCTCTAAAAAAGTCATGATTTTTATCAAAAATGAAAAAAACATTTTTTTTTTTAATTTTTCTCTTTATTCTTATTTAGACTCTTTATTAGTGACTCGGTAAATTTGAGATATTCTTCTCTAAAAAAACCGTGTTTGGCACATATGGGAGTAGCACTGTGCTTCTTAAGGTAGCAGGTTGCTAACTTCACAACAATAACAATAAAGTTTTATTTCTAAAAATAATAAAAATTTTTTTTTTTTTTCGAAACATCTCAGAAAATGCCCAAACACAGCCCCTGTTAGAAGTGGAACTCAAAATTCCAATTTTAAAAGGTTCATTACGGAAGTTACATTTTGACACACCCTAATATATATATATATATATATATATATATATATATATATATATATATATATATATATATATATATATA